>CAUYQG010047107.1:0-27186 GCA_963574415.1 Tarsius wallacei | reverse complement strand
CCCGCCTGGGCAAGCGAGACCTCATCTCTACAATAAATCAAAAAATTAGCTGGGCGTGGTAGCGCGCGCCTGTAGTTCCAGCTACTTGGAAGGCTGAGGCGGAAGGATCGCCGGAGCCCAGCAGGTCGAGGCTGCGGTGGCAGGGAGCGGCCACTGCACTCCAGTCTGGGCGACAGAGTGAGACTCCGACTCAAAAAAAAAAAAAAAAAAGTGAGAATCTTAGTCCATACTGCTCCCCACCAATAAGCTTGTTTAAAGGCAAGAATCTTCACTGCTCTAGGCTAGGTGTGTACAGAGGCTCTGCTGAGGCTCAGAGCCCCAGGGCTACATTCCAGGTGCTGTCTTATGCTTGCCAGGTGACCATATTTCTGAGGTGGTGCCCTGCCCAGGATGCTCTTCCAGAAATGGCCAAATTCTACTCCCTCTTCAGCCTCAGGGCAACCACTGCCCACTCTGTCCTTCACATGCTCCGAGCATTCCTTACCATCTGTTCCTGGCAAATCTCTCAAGGTCCTGTGGACACTTTTGGTCTTTCTCCTCTGACCTTTTCTTTCTTTTTTTTATCTTTTAATTTTTTTATTTTAAAGATGTGGGGTATAATTCAGGGTTAGGTGTACAAATGTTCATTATGCAGGTACCCTTATTGATGAGGTATGTCCTCTGTTCCCCAGGCAGATTCCCACTACTGCCAATCCCATCTCCCTGTCCCCCCGCCCCCTGCCCCCTAACAGTTTCCTGCTACTGCCAACCCTTTTCTTATAGTATTACAATGGTTGTTAAAGGTCCGCTTGGGTGAGAACATGTGATATCCTCTGAGTTTTTCTTTCTAACTCATCCCTACTACATATGTTCATGGACCTGCACAGTGAAAATCGTGAGGGGAGCTCTTGCCATCAGGCGATTCTGAGTCTGCACTTGGACACCAGAGGACAGACTGATGACTTCAAGAAATGCAGATGTGGAAATGATGTGGGTTTTCCAGTTTACCCCGGATCAGGAGCAGAGCTCCTTCTTGGCATTCTGATAATGACAGTCTTATGATGCTGCTCCAGAAATGGCTCCCCTCACATAACACCTTTTCCATTCTCTCCCTCCTGCCTATCCTTCTTCTGGGGAGCAATGGCGTCCAATTGGTGAGCACAGGACATGTCGAGTGTATTTTTAGACTTCTGCAGGAACACTTCTGGGCCCTGGCCTGGGTAGAGGCAAGAGATGCTGCCAAACATCCCCCAGTGCAACAGACATGCCCACCCCCAGCCCCAGCAAAGCATTAGCAAGTCCAAAATGTCAATAGTGCTGACGTTGAGAAACCTTCATTTAAAGGGAAGAACAAAGACAACTACATTTAAAAATTAAACCGTAATTCATGATCCTTATGGAACTAATTGGAAATACAGATAAGCTAAAAAGAAAAATGCAAACCTCTTGAATTCCCAGAAAAGAGCATTTTTTTTGCTAAGTTAAAAAATTTTTTTTTCTTAAAGATATATGAAGAGTCAATTGAATCCTTTCTTATCCTTAGCAAAACTTAGTAGCAACGTAATTATTTCTGTGCATGTGTAAATTTCAATGGATTGAAGCAAGTTTCCCTAAGTTTTTATGGGATATTAGGAGAGAAAAGAAAACCAAAGTTGCAAATAAGGACTAAGTCTGTTTCTTGAATGCAGTGGACTGACGCCACATGCATTTCTGGATGTGGAGATGTCACCCAAAGTTCAGAGAAGAGAACTCTGTCGGGGTGTGGGCACCCCCGAGACTCCTGCTCTTCCAGAACCCCGTAAGAGTTGAGCACACATAAGCAATGGACAACAGAGCTTCAGCAGGAGGAGGAGGCGGGTGACAGTTGCTATTTTTAAAATGAAGACTTCTAAAATAGGAAGATGTTAACAGAATGACCGATGCAAGGGGAGAAGCCCTTTTGCATAGTTAAAAGCGGGAGACAAAGTGGCACCATTCTGGGAGTGTCTCTGAGTGACATTTTGGCTGTGTGGGACACAGGAGAATGGGCGGCTTCATGGGCATGGGGGTGTGGACCCCAGTAGGACTTTGTGCCTGGCAGCCACTGAGCATTCTAGATGGGTGTGAGCTGACGAGTGTGGTTACAGTGAGAAATAAGCCCCTGTTAGCTCCTGTCTGCTCTGGAGTGTCTTGGAGAAAGCGGAGTATGGAAGGAACTAGACACGGGCCCTTAGCAAGCACAGCTTGAGCTTCCAATCTGGGGAAGGTTTTGTTCTGGGCTTTGTGTCAGGGGACAGAGATGAATTAACTCCTTGTCTACATTGAAGATGACATAAATTCGTTGAGTTTGGGGCCACCTCTTCACTTTCTTAAACAAGAAATTGCCTACTCTTGAAATCTAGGACTGGTACAGAAATTTTAGAGCCTCTTTTGCTTGAGTCAGTTGTACACACATAATTAGTTGTGAGTGAATCTTGGCAGAAGCTGTCCTAAATAAATCAAAAGGCTTTTTGGCTGGGCGTGGTGGCTCATGCCTGTAATCCCAGCACTTTGGGGGGGCCGGGCTGAAAGGATTGCTTGAGCTCAGGAGCTCGAGACCAGCCCGGGCAACATAGCAAAGCCTTGTCTCTACAAAAAATATAATAATTAGCCAGGCATGATGATGCAAACCTGTAGTCCCAGTTACTCGGGAGACTGAGGTAGAAAGAGCACTTGAAGCCAGGAGGCAAGGCTGCCACGGGCCATGATTGTGCCACTGCAATCTGTCAGCCTGGGTGACAGAGTAAGACTGTCTCAACAACATCAACAGCAACAATAATAACAACAACAAAAGGTCCTTTGCTTGTAAGAAGGAAGCATGATGGGAGAAGTTGGGGCTGCTTAGCAAGTTACGTTCCTTCAGCTGAAAAGTGTCTCAGGCTACATCAAGGGAATAAGTTAAAAACTTTGAAGGCATCAGTGTAGTTGGCAACAAGACACTCAATACTTGTAACCTACCCAATTGCTGTGTAATTTAAATGTTATTATGGAAAATTTCAAACATAGGTAAAGCTAGAAAGAATAATATAAAGAAACGAATACACTCAGTGTCACCAATTTTAATAAATTACCTGTTTTGTTTCAGCTCCACCCACACCTACCTAACCCCCAGTATTTTGAAGGAAATTCCAGACATCCTGTTTCCATTTGTAAGTATTTTAGTACATTTCTCTAAAAAGAAATAGAATATAACTTGAATTTTAGGTTTTCATATGATGCACAGACATGCTTTAACTGGCTGAAACAGTTGATCTGAACTCACTGAAGAGAAGGAAAATTGTCTCAGAAAAGCCTTCTCCTGCTCCTTCACAGGTGGGGTTGGGGGCCTTTTGTCTGGGCTTCCTTCGAACCTTGCACGTACCTTGGTCATTGCCCCCAGCACATCATGTAGAGATTATTGTTTCCTTGTCTGTGTCCTTCACAAGGGTGGGATTGACATTTAATGTTCAGTAAATATCATGTGCTACCCAGCATGCCTTGCAGTTAGGGCATGGCGGGGCCATGTGACTAATTTGGACCAATAAACTGTGAGTGGCAGTAACATATAACTTCTGGCTGAAGCATGAAAAACCATTGTGCCCCCTCCATGATTGTTCTTCCCTGGATGCCATGTGTTGAGATGGTGACATTTCAATATGGAGGGAGCCTGAACTCTTGTGTCACTAGATGTAAGAGAGCCCTATTGACCTATAGAGGGCTTTGTGTGAGTGAGAAAGAAATTTCTGTTGTGCTAAACAATTGAGATCTCAGGGTGTATTTGTTAATAGCATAAGAGAGCACATCCTCACTAATACAAACTAGACTGCAACTTCCTCTAGGTCAGGAGTTGTATTTTCTATCATTATATCCTTAGTATCTTAGCTCTTGCTGTGTGGCACATAGTCGATTTTTTTTTGAGTTGGAGTCTCACTCCATCGCCCAGATGGAGTGCAGTGGCCGCTTCCGGCCACCACAGCCTCGACCTCCTGGGCTCCGGCGATCCTTCCGCCTCAGCCTTCCAAGGAGCTGGAACTACAGGCGTGCGCTACCACGCCCGGCTAATTTTTTTAAAAATTATTGTAGAGATGAGGTCTCGCCAAGTTGCCCAGGTGGGTCTCGAACCTGCGGGCTCAGGCAATCCACTCACCTCAACCTCTCAAAGCGCGGGATTACAGGCTGAGCCACCAAGCCCGGCTCATAGTCGATTTTTAAAGAAATATTTGGAAGGAATGGAAGATAAAAAAGAATGGAAAGCAAGCAAGCAAGCTTGCACTGAGGTGCTAAGATTTAACATATGAGTTTAAATTTCTGACTCTTTGGGGATGGTAGTAAAAAATAAACAAACAAACAAATTAACCCAGAGATTGCTGTTTTCAACGTTTCCTGAAACTCTATCCTAAGAAGTGTGTCCTTGGGTGGGGGGGGAGGTAAGGGGGATGGGATTAATGTGGTGGGTATCTGTCTGGGGATGCGGAGACACCTCTTATCAACAAGGGTACCTGAACGAAACATTTTTGTATGCCTAACCCCTAACTGTACCCCATAATAACATAATAAAAAAAAAAAAAAAAAGAAAGCAATTTTTTTGGAGACCCAAAAAAAAAAAAAGAAGTGTGTCTTACATGATTGCTTTGCTTTGCCTACTGGTACATATACAAAACAGATTTGCAAGCAAGTGTGTCACCCAGGCCACACTCCTGGAGTTGGGAACTTGACTTGCACCTTCTCATGCCCGTTGACATTCACTCCTTCAGCACTTCCTTTAACTTCCTTGCACACAGGCTCACTGTATACCTCCCCTATGCCAGAAACTGTTTCCTGCTGCTGTGGACAGAACTGTGAGTCCTTGTCCCCAGGTTATCAACCAAGGAGGAAGACAATTCCAATACAGTGTGGCAGGTGCTGCAGACACACCTGAGAGGGCTCCATCCAGTCTAGGGGGAAGAGGAAGGGCTTCCCAGAGAAAGTGTCTCTGCAGATCCTGCAGTAGAAGTTAGTCAGAGAAAGGGCTGTATCTTCAATCTCCTTTTTTTTTTTTCTTTTTTGAGGCAGAGTCTTACTCTGTCACCTAGGCTGGAGTGCAGTGTCACGTTCATGGCCACCACAGCCCCAACCTTCTGGGCTCAGACAATTCTTTCCCCTCAGCTTTCCAAGTAACTGGAACCGCAGGCATGCGCCACCATGGTTTCTGATTTTTATTGATGAGACAAAGTCTCACCATGTTGCTCAGGCTGGTCTTGAAGCTGTGGGCTTAGGCAATCCTCTCGCCTCAGTCTCCCAAAGTGCTGGGATTACAAGCGTGAGACACCGTACCCGGTCTTCAGCCTCTTCTTGAAGCTGTGAACTTAGGCAATCCTCTCGCCTCAGTCTCCCAAAGTGCTGGGATTACAAGCGTGAGCCACTGTACCTGGTCTTCAGTCTCTTCTTGATTGTGTCTTTAAAATCATCTTAGCTCTACTTTCCAGCCTTCATTTCTCCTGCTTACATGTTTCTCTGTGGTGCTATGTCTACTTCCTCCTGCACTTCCAGGAAAACAGATGATCACCCTAAGTATATCAGGGTGGAAAGTTCACAATCTTGTTTCTGCCATTAGCAGAAGATCTCAGGGACACACGCCCTGCAGAGGTGTGTCTACATGTATAATGTCAGTAACAATCGGTGTGCAATACCAGCGTTTTCACTCTGAAGCAGATTCAGTGAACCACATGTCAAAGATACTACCCTTGTTCTTGGACAGGGAATCACTGGGAAATGGAGAAGGAGAAAGTTTCCATCAGAAGTACTTTGCCATTTTCATTTCTTATCATCTTAATATGTATTTCACCAAAAACTTAGCAATGATCGAATTTCCTGGTCTTCTTTTAAATCCATCCAGAAAAGATGAATACATAGCCCCAGAGGATGTGTCTGGGTACATGGGAAACTGCAGTTATCCTAAAATTGCCTTCAGCTGCTACCTAGCTGGCTTGGGGTTGGGAACATTTAACTTTTAAAAAATGCAATGTGGTTTGCAAAGTCCTGCCGCTTCCATTTAACCTGAGTGTGACCCCTTTACCATGTGAACATAAATCTCACCAGTTGGAGCCTCATCCCAGATTGGGCCTTGAAGAGTCTGACACCAAACTGGGCTTGATGTGATGGAGATGCACATTTTTTTTCTTCTAAATTGGCTCATTCCCTGTGGCTAATTGTTGAGACTTGACCTTAGCAACATGCCAGGAACTATGCTGACCTTTAAAAGAAACCTTCTCCTGGTTAGCCTGGGCAGAAGTGGGAATGCTTTGAAAGAGCTCTCTTTTGCACTTGGTGCATGAGTGGGAGAAAAGGCTTGTTAGGTTGAGGGCTGTGCCTGGCTCCTCAGTAGTGCTGTTAAGGAGACCAGCTTTGTTCCCCAACACAGAGAGTTTTCACATGGAAGGACACCTACTTCTGTTGAAATGCCTGTAACTGACAACTGCTTCTGTACCCTGCACAGCACAGAGCAGTGGCAATGCTCCATGGGAAGGTGGAAGCAGGGCAGAGTCATCTCCTTTCAAAAGTGGTGTTTTCTTAGCTTCCCATTTCTACAATATAGAATGAGACTTAGAGATGTAATGGAGTTATTTCTAAATGAGAAGCAAAAGTCATTTATTTTATAGTCATAAACCTTAATATTAACATATTTTAAATCTAAAAAACATATTATTATAGAATCTATTCTGGCTGGGCTCGTTGGCTCAGCCTGTAATCCCAGTGCTTTGGGAAGCCGAGGTGAGTGGATTGCCTGAGCCTGCGGGTTCGTGACCCGCCTGGGCAACTTGGTGAGACCTCATCTCTACAATAAATCAAAAATTAGCCGGGTGTGGTAGCACACGCCTGTAGTTCCGGCTACTTGGAAGGCTGAGGCGGAAGGATCGCCGGAGCTCAGCAGGTCGAGGCTGTGGTGGCCGGGAGCGTGCCACTGCACTCCAGTCTGGGTGACAGAGTGAGACTCCAACTCAAAAAAAAAAAAAAAAAATCTATTCTATGTAAATAAAATGTCCCAGGAAATAAGGATAGATGTATGAAAAACAGCAAAAATGTGAAAATAAAATATCATTTGAATAAACTATGATTCATCTATGCAATGGAATATTATGCAACTATTAAGAAAGTGAGTTCAACTGGGGAGATGTTCGGGAAATGTTCATGACATGCTGTTACAAGAAAATTTTTTTTCAGAGTACTTTGTGTGATATAATATTATTTTAAAAGAGATAAATCCAGTTGGGTACAGTGGCTCATATCTGTAATCCCAGCACTTTGGGAGGCTGAGGCAGGTGGATCACTTGAGACCAGGTGTTTGAGACTAGTCTGGGCAACATAGTGAGACCCTGTCTCTACTAAAAAAATAAAAATATTAGCTGGGTGTTCTGTGCATACCTGTAGTCCCATCTACTTGGGAGGCTGAGGCCAGAGGATCACTAGAGCCCAGGAGTTTGGAGCTACAGTGAACTATGATCGCACCACTGCACTCCAGACTGGGTAACGAAGTGAGACCCTGTCTCAAAAAAAAAGTATATATATATGTCTATATATATGCTACCTGGCTTTTGCTTGTGCTTGTTGTAGAAACAGAGCAGGGAAGAAGAGACTATTTTTTCTACAAACCACTTTTATAATGATTGATTTGTTTCAACAGACATGTGGTAGCAAAAAATAATTGCAGAGAAATTTAAGTTAAAATTAGAATATAAGCATGAATGTATGAATCAAGACATAAATACAGCATTCATCTTCTCACTGCTTGTAAATTATTGCTTACAAATGATTTTTATTCTAATAGCTTGTGGATGTCAAGTTCACAAGTATAAATCTAAAGTGAACACAATGGATGATAGGACAAACCATGCAAAGTTAGAAGGCTTTAATTTACAGAGAAGGAAAAGCAGCAGGGAAGGGATATGATTGGGGGACACTTAAGGTGAGGGCATACGTTATTATGGGGTGAAGTGATGTGTGGGATTGCAACCAGCGTGAATACGTGGGAATTGTCCCTGCCCATCAAAGTCAAAAATAGGGCCAATCGTGCTGCTTTTGTGAGAAACAAAAATAGGAGGAAACTTGTCTAATTGGTTCCAAGGCCTGGTAGATGAGTTGCCCAACTTACAGAAACAGTTTCTGAAAGTACGAAGTTTACTGTGAGAGCCACAGCAAGGGAAAGACATGGAGAGGACTTGGGGATGAGGTTGGGTGATCTGTGACCCCAATTTCTGCTGTGAAGAGATACGGAGAGCACAATACAGAAATGAAATCTTTATTGTGAAGCACAGTGTTCAATGCCCTTCTCTTCCCCCCACTGCCTCTATGATCCCTGTCTTAGGGTGGCAAGAAGCAGAAGCTCAAATGACCTCAGGTAAAAGGAGGATTCATGATAAAAAACAGAATAATCGCATACAACTTAGTTGCAGGAAGTCCACCTGGGCCTTCTTGGTGCTGACACATTGTTAGAAAAATGATCATATTTTCGTCTGCTTTTCTTTCCTGATCTCTTGCCTGACCTACCTTGGCTCGCACATGACTGCTCCAACAGACTCCACATAATTTTTCAATTGAGTAATCACCGCCAGCATCACTAGGCTGCATATTGCCTCATAGCTCCTAATGCCAGACCATGAGAGGAGCACCTGATTGGCTGCTGATCAGTCAATGAGTTAGCTAGCTCTGAGGCAGGTACCCAGCCTTTGCAGGACCTATTCTGTTCCTGGCAGAGGTAATGGAACCCAGCACAGAGTTAAGGAAGGGGCCTGGGCAGGTAGACTGTTGTCCAACATATCTGTTACTTCTCATGCCTCTTCCTCTACCACCTGTTTGCACCTATTTTATATTTATTCAGCCCTGAGGGTGGGATGTTTAGACCTTGTCATCCCGCTCTATGGAACAATGTATTCTCATGTCTTCACCTGTGCTCAACGTGTTCCCCGTAGCCTGGCCTATTCTTCCTACAATCTTTGCCATCAAGTTTTCCTATACTTTGGTTTGTTTTTATTTTTAGAGACAGGGCCTTGCTCTGTCACCCAGCTGGAGTGCAGTGGCACGATCATAGCTCATTGCAGCTTCAAACTCCCGGGTTCAGGCGATCCTCCTACCTCAGCCTCCAGAGTAGCTGGGACTACAGGTACACACCACCACACTTGGCTAATTTTAAAATTATTATTATTATTATTATTATTATTATTGAGTTGGAGTCTCACTCAGTCACCCAGACTGGAGTGCAGTGGCCGCTTCCGGCCACCGCAGCCTCGACCTGCTGGGCTCCGGCGATCCTTCCGCCTCAGCCTTCCAAGTAGCTGGAACTACAGGCGCGTGCTACCACGCCCGGCTAATTTTTTTGATTTATTGTAGAGATGAGGTCTCGCCAAGTTTCCCAGGCGGGTCTCGAACAATTCACTCACCTGGGCCTCCCAAAGCGCGGGATTACAGGCTGAGCCACTGAGCCTGGACTTAAATTATTTTTTTGAGTAAGTAAGGTCTTGCTATATTGCCCAGACTGATCTTGAACTCCTGGCCTCAAGCAGTTCTCTTGCCTCAGCCTCCCAAAGTGCTGGGATGATAGGTGCGAACCACCATGCCCAGCCCAAGTTTTTTCATACTTTTATATCTAGTTCAAATATCATCTCCAATTTATAACATCCCCTGATATTTCAATTCAGAATTAATGATTTCTTTCTTTGGGGTTAACACAAGTTGTATTTATATTTTTACCCCGTTTTGTGTGTTTGTGTATGTTTACTCTCTGCTTTCCTTCCCCCAAATGTGAGCATGTCCTATTCATCTTAGTACCCTCCAAACTTTTCCCAGCACTGGTAGCAGGTTTCCATAAGTGTTTCCTGGGTTGTGCCACCTTTTCTGCCCCCTCAGAAGACAGGTTGAAGTCCTAACCTCCAACACCTGTGACTGTGATCGTAAATGGAAACAGGGATTTGGCAGATGTAATCAGGTGAAGATGAGGTCATTAAGATTAGAGCTCTACGGTTCATCGAATTAATGTCCTGGTTTCCCCTCTTATTGGCATCATCATTGAAATAAACAGAAATATTTTGTTATTCTCTATTGATTTCAGAGACATCACCTTGTATATCTGAGATGATTTTCCCTCGTTAAGGCAGAAAAAGATATAGGGACAACCATGCATTTATGCTTTGGTTTTTCAGAGAAAAGGAGAAGTACAAAAAAAGTTTTTAAAAAATAATTTCTCAGTAAATCAGAGGTCCTAGGATTGCTCAGTGCTTCCCTTGGGCAGTGGAAACAGTGATCGTTTACTTTTTCAGTGTCTAGAATGCATTTGTTGTTGTTGTTGTTTTTGAGTAGGAGTCTCACTCTGTCACCCAGGCTGAAGTGCAGTGGCATGCTCATGGCCACTGCAGCCTCAACCTACTGGGCTCAGGTGATCCTTTCGCTTCAGCCTTCAAAGTAACTGGAACCACAGGCATGTGCCACCATGCCTGGCTAATTTTTTGTTTGTTTTGATTTATTGTAGAGTTTCCCAGGCTGGTCTTGAACCTCTGAACTCAGGCAATCCTCTCACCTCTGCCTCCAAAGTATTGGGATTACAGGCATGAGCCACTGCGCCCGGTGTGTTTGTTGTTTGTTTGGCTCTGCCTGAGTGATCCAAGTTCCCTGAGCCTAGCTGCTTTCCTCTTATGTCACCCTCAGCCCATGGCTGTCATCCCTGGCCCTTCTTTTCCCCTCACATCCCACATTCAGCCCATCAGGAAATCTTACTCTGAAATCCATGGGGAATCCAACCACCTCTTGTCCCTTTCACAGTTGCCAGGTCACCTCTTGCCAGGATGACTGCAAAGGCCTCCTAACTGGCTGCATGGTGAGCACCCTGTTATCCTCAACATGGCAGCAATGCTGAGAGACCTTTTGCAACACCAGTCTGATCTTGCCACTTGCTCACGATCCCATTTCACTGTAGTAAATACAAGTCCTTACCTTGGCCCATCAGGTCCCTCATGGACCCACCACTCTCTCCCAGACTCTCACTCCCCCGGCCTTATCCCCTACTGCTCTCCGCCTCACTCTTCTCTGGGCCGCCTAGCCCCTTTGTGTCCCAAATCCCGAATTAGTCTCCTAATGGTGCTGTAACAAAGTACTCGACTAGGTGGCTGAACACAAGAGAAATGGGTTCTTTTGTAGTTAGTAGGTTAAAAGGGACCAGAAGTTGGAAGTCAAGGTGTTGGCAGAGCCGTGTTCTGTCTGCAGCCTCTAGAGGAGTATCCTTCCTTGCTCCTCCAGTTTCTGGAGGCCCAGGTATTTCCGGGCTGTGGCAGTATGGCTCCAGTCTCTGCCTTGTCTTCACGTGGCCTCTTCCTCTGTGTCCCTGTGTTTTCACATGTATTCCCCCTGGGTGTCTGCATCAGATTTCCCTCTTCTTATAAGGACATCAGTCGTTGGATTGGGGCCACCCTAATGACCTCATCTTAACTTGATTACATCCTTAAGGTACCTGTTTCCATTTAACATCACATTCCCAGGTGCTGGAGGTTAGGACTTCAACCTGTCTCTTTTGGAGATGGTACAATTCAACCCAAAACAAACACAGAGGCAGTTCCTTCTCCCTCAGGTAACCACTTGGCCCACTCCCTCACTTCTTCAGGTCTTTGCTTCAATGTGTCTTTTTGTGAGGTTGTTCTCGATGGTGACTTTTCCAATGACCCCATCTTAATACTCAAATCCACCCCACTTTTCCACACCAGCTTCTGGTCCCTTTTAACCTACTAACTTTTCCTTTTAAAAGCGTGTATTGGGAGGGAGCACATAGCATCAATAAGGGTACCTCCAAAGGAAAGCCCAAACTTTACCTGTATGATGACCTCTTATCTACCTAATCCTGAACTGTAATCTACATCGTCAAAATAAACAAAAATTATCTAACTACTGGATAAGTTAATTATCTATTGTGCCTATAATTAACTGTCTGTCCCACCCTGAGGAATTGGATAGATATTTGGCTGTTACGGATCTGGCCTGTCTGCTGTCACAGTGCCAGGCACATAGGTATCAAGGTCCTGTAGAACTGATTGATTGCTTTTTTTTCCCCCAAAGTAAAAGAAAAATCTGTGTTTTTGGCGGTTCATTATTTTCTAGGAGTATTGTCTATTTTTAAAAAAAGAAAGTGAAATTCCAGACTAACGGTATGTGATTAAGACTTATGTAAACCTTTTCTTAGACCATATTTCCATACATTTATTATTTGTTCTGGGTGCTTTAAGAAATGGCAACCCATGTAGTTACATTTCTCAATCCCATACTTAAGACAAAGTATATAATAGTCTTGGGATGTGGTTTCAATTAGCATAGCAAACCTCGTACATACTTTCTTCTTGGCATCCAGATTAAAGAAGCTGTTTTCACTTTCTAGCCCAGTTATTATTTCTGCTTTTTCTTCTTCTCCCTAAAAACATCTATGGTATCTGCAATATGTTGGTAGGTTAAAAAAGCAAGTCACCAAACGGAATCTACATTGTTATTCCATTTCTGTAGATTAAAAAAAATGTAGGTGTATATCTTACATGTTTTTATATGAAAAGGTCTGGAACCATCACATCAAATATGGGATGAAGAAAGACTTTGTTTATTTTTATGTTGTTTATGTTTGGATTTTTTTTTTTTTTGCAAATAGACAAAAACTGAAAAAAATCTTCCTTGAGAGAGTGAGTTTTCTATGGCACAAGGAACAAAAACTATTGAATGTTGACAGCAGCATGCTCTGCTGAAGGAAACTTGAAGAAACTTTGTGCATTTCTATTTACTGTCCTGGGAACTAGTCATTACCATAAATATAGATCTCAGGTTTGTTTTTAAAATGTGTGGAGAAAGCCTGGAAGCAAATACAGATATAGCACCGACTGTGGTCATCATTATGTGGTGGAATTGCTGATAATTTTTGTTGTGTGTTTTGCATTTTTATCCTTTACTGTATTAAAAAACATGCATCTGGTTGCATGTTGTTGACCATGGACAGGAAAGTGTTTGCTCTGTGTCCTCGTTCTCCTGAGGAAAGCTCTCTCCTGCCTGAGTGAAGATGAGGGGTCTGTGGTTATGGGTCCTCCACACAAAAGGGCTGTTCACCTTGGGCATTCTGCCCAGAATGAGCAGCCATCTTTGAGGCTGAAGACACAAGCCTTAAAGTCTTTAGAGATATGAAAGTTCTGCAATTTTAGGACTAAAGAGGGCCTTCCTAACCCAGAGAAGATTTAAGAAGGAGCTAAACTGAGGGGCCCCTCAGTTTAGCTCCTCCCTGTTGGCTCCACAAAAATCCCCCCAAGGAGTCATGTAGAAGGAAGTCAGATGGGAAGAATTGCAACAGCAGGGCTCAAACACCAGAAGTATCTATCGTTCAGTCTCTCCAATTCCACACAGGCAGTACCGTTGGCAAGCTGGTTAGCTGCCAGGGTCTTGAGTCTAGTGTCTTTGGCAAAGATGGACTCTGGATTTGATACGGAGATTCTCAAAGCAGAAGCTCTGACAGTGGTTTTCTGGAGGGTTTCCCTGGCTCCACTTATGGTCTGATCCAGCAGTTTGCACCACAGGCCTAGGAATCTGAATTTTAACAAATACTCCTACGCTTTTCAACACCAATTCTCTGATGCTAAATGCTATTCTGACACTAACTGCCTGGAGTTAGCATCAGACTCCACTTCAGATGCCAGTTACAAGCTATCTGAACTTCTGTCCAACTTGGCTATAAATTCAAAGGTTCCTGCAGCTTCTCCAACCCCCTCAGGTTTGATACTTTCCTAGAATGACTCAACTAACTCAGGAAAGTCCTAGAGTTACAATGACCACTTTATTATAAAGGGCATAATTCAAGTACAGCCCATAGAAGAGGTCCACAGGGCGAGGTGAGGGGTGGGAGTACATAGTTTCCATGTCCTTTCTGGGTTCATCTTCCTTCCATCACATCAATGTGTCCACAAACCCAGAAGCTCCCTGAACCTCATCATTCAAGAGTTTTTAATCAAGTTTTCATGATAGAGGCATGATTGATTAAATCATTGGCCACTGGTAATCTCTGATTTCTCTCCCCTTCCCAGGTTGAGAGTTGGGCCTGCAAGTAAGAATCCTTTAATCCTATGCCTGGTCTTTCTGTTGTGGCCAGCCCTTTCCTTAAAACTAAGGGCCCACTCTCTCAGACTTTTATTTTTTATATTTCTGGAGGCTGGTAAGTCCAAGATCAAGGTGCTGGCAGATTCAGTATCTGGTGAGGGCTGTTGTCTGCTTCCAAGATAGTGCCTCATTGGCACATCCTTCAGAGGGTTGAACACTTGTCCTCACATGGTGGAAGGTGAAGGACCAGTGGCATAGTAAGTTCCCTTAAGCCCTTTCATTAGGGTACCCTTCCCATTTGTGAGTGTGGTGCCCTCATGCCTCAATTACCTCCCCAAAGCCCTTAATACTATCACATTGAGTCTTTAGTCTCTAACATATAAATTTTGGGAGATGCACACATTCAAACCATAACCAAGAGTCACCCTATTAGCATAAACTCACATATGGTTTGAAAGGAGCTTCTTACGTTTAACAAAAGATGCTCCTGTCATTCAGGAAATTCCAAGAGTTTTAGGAGCTTTGTGACAGGAACCAGGGACAAAGACCAAATATATTTTGTATTATACTACAACCCCCAGATGATTCTAGTGCACATGACCATCCATTGAGGACAACGGCATAAGAGGATATTGATAATGCCTGAAAACGCCACGTAGCAGCGCCATTTTGGTGAGCAGATGTAGACTTCTCCCTGCATTGTAAAGTTCTTCCCTCCAGTAAAATCCTTCAAGATACAGTGGTAGCTCATCTGCCAGTCCCCACCAAGATCCCTCTTCCTGATGTTCCACAGTACAGTCCTCATTTGTAGAATTTTCTTTGGCCCTTTGCACAATGTTTTTAATGCTTCTTAACTCTTGTGTGTGTCTGTCTCCTCTCCCCCAGCAGCTAGAGACTCTGGTCTTCTTTCTTTCTTTCTTTCTCTTTCTCTTTCTTTCTTTCTTTCTTTCTTTCTTTCTTTCCCCTTCCTCCCTCCCTCCCTCCCTCCCTCCCTCCCTCCCTCACTCCCTCCCTTCCTTCCTCCCTTCCTTCTTTCCTTCCTTCCTTTCTTCTTTCTTTTTCTTTTTTCCCAGGGTCTCACTCTGTCACCTAGGCTGGAGTGCAGTGGCATGATCATAGCTTGCCACAGCCTCAAACTCCTGGGCTCAGGTGATCCTTCTGCCTCAATCTTATGAGTTGCTGGGATCACAGGCCTGTACCATCATCTCTGGCTAATTTTTTGACTTTTTGTAGAGACGAGTTGGTCTCAAATTCCTAGGCTCAAGTAATACTCTTGTCTTGGCCTCCCAAGTGCTGAGATTACAGGTGTGTGCCGCCATGCCTGGCCCTTGCCTTACATTTTTTTAATGGATCCTGTTGCAAGACTTAATATCCTGAGACCATATACTCAAGATCTCAATGAATGCTTAATGGGAATATGTGAAGGTATGAATGCCGGGCCTAACATAGGAAGATTGCATACAATTTGGTCAAAATAAATTCTAGCCAACCACCTGGGAAAATCCAACATTGAGACTAAATTCCTTACTTCAAACCAGATAATTTGGAATGAATGTCTTAGCAGAACTTCTGCTTCCACATGACCACAGTTAACTACCAGGCGACTGACTCTGGGGACAGATCAGTAGGTATGATACAATGGAATGAGCACTAGACTTGAAATCAGAGGATCTTGGTTCATGCCTGGCTCTGCCCCTTGTTAATTGAGAGACTGGGGGTAAGTTGCTTGCTTGACGGTTTCATGCCATTGGCCTTTCATTCAGTCATCTTTCCTCGGGAACTACCATGTGCTGAATACTATACTATATGCTTTATACAAGGTCTCAATTAGCACAATACCCCTCTGGGGTAGGTCAACATCTTCCCAGTTTATAATTTTAGAGATAAAGAAAAATAATATTTCTGTGCCCTTTTTGGCAATTGTATTCTTCAGTTTCCAGACCTCCTTCCCAGGGTTCCTGAGCTCTGAACCCTAGGGCACAGTTATTATTATTTCTTCTGCAGGGCCTCTGAGACCTCATGAATCTGTTAAAGGAGTATCAAACATGAATGAAATTTTAGAGTTGAAAGGAATTTGAGAGATGGTCTAATTTCCCTGCATTCAAATGGTGACCCAGAAGCAAGATCCCAAATAGGGAAGCAGGAGTCAACAGAATCCCTCCTGCCATCACCCTGGGCCTCTTTTGCTTTGGCTTCTCCTGGGTGGAAGGGTGGGCAGTCAGAGAGGTGGCATCATGGGGAGTGCTGTCAGATCCAGGACAGCAGAAGTTGGCTGCTCAGAAGTGTCCATTCAGGCAGTGAGGGAAGAGGCAGAATCAAACATGAGCCCTCCCTTGTGTCTTCATCTGAACCCGATGCTCCAAGTTGATTCCTAACTGATTTTTCCATTTCTACATTAGACTAACCAATGTAAATACAACCAAACCTATGTCGACTGGTGGGTGGGAAGGGGAATGGAAAGTATCGATACATTTGTCAGAAGAAACCCTTAAATGTTCCAGAACCAGATGTAAATTAAAAGGTTCCCAGTAAAAACTAAGTGTATCTTTTAAACTCTCACCACTGGTAAGGTTAGAAGACCAGAGCTGAAAAAAGTCAGCATTAAACTACTGCTTAGCTAAACAAAATACACAGTGTTTAACCCTCACTTTTAAATGTATAAGCATTTGTTATTATGTTAAAAAAAACAAATCCTGTGGGAAGGTGTAGTTACATGGGACTCCTTTGGATAGGCTGCACCCCTTCCCCCACCCCCAGAATGAAACCAGCCAACATCAGCAAGAATCCTACAGCAGGGATGCCTTCTGGATTTTTAATATGAATATTTACTCATGATTATACTCCCCCCCCACCCAGGGTTCCCATACCCATAAACACACATTGAAAATCAAGACTCCACATTCTTTAAAGAAAACCTATTTCAGCCGGGCTCGGTGGCGCAGCCTGTAATCCCAGTACTTTGGGAGGCCGAGGCTAGTGTATTGTCTGAGCCCACGGGTTCGAGACCAGCCCGGACAACTTAGCTAGACCTCATCTCTACAATAAATCAAAAATTAGCCAGGTGTGGTAGCATGTGCCCGTAGTTCCAGCTACTTGGAAGACTGAGGAGGAAGGATCTCCGAAGCATAGCAGGTCAACACTGGGGTGGCTGTGAGTGTGTCACTGCACTCCAGCCTGGGTGAAGGAGTAACACTCCAACTCAAAACAAAAACAAAAACAAAAACAAAAAAACCTATTTCATGAGTCACATTCTTTATCTAATTTGAGCTTGGTGGCTTGAGGGAAAAACCACCACCAACTGCAATCTGAATTCATAAGTGAAGCCCTTGACTAGGGTTGACTCACCAAAGCCTTAGTTTATGAACAGCAGGATGTGTTCTTGTGTGTGGGCTTTCCCAGAGGAGAGCTCTGATGATGCAAATGTTTGTTTTGTTTGACTTTGGAAGCAATCTAGCGACTTTTCTTTTGTGGTGCTGTTAGCAGATTTGCCCTCCAGATTAAGTGTGATCCAAGTTGATGCTAAGAATCGTTTTGCTTTCCCAGGGCTACCTGGGTTGCAAGCAGGAGAAAGGACTTATGGGATGGCAGGAAACACCGCTGCACAGTGAGGATTGAGAGCCTGGGGCAGCGCAGGACCCTGTAGGTTTTGAAACTCATGGGCCTTGAATTGAACGGAATGTCACCTCGAGTTTGTCCTGTTGCTAAGAAATCAGAGATTCTCTAACTGCAACAGGCGCTGGAGAAATAGAAACCGTACATTTGCCTCGGGGTTTTTCCTCAACTATCTGTGCCTGGACAAACATGAAACTGCATTTCTTGGATTCCTGCCTATTCGGAGTGGGGGAAGCATCCTGTTACATTGGCAAGACATCAACCGGAGTCTACAGGAGAATGAACAAAAAGAATAGCCTCTTATCCACGTCTGGGGAAGAATCACTCCCAGGATTTGAGGTCCACTGCACACCACCAAGAGAACGCCCCGATGGTAAGGGTAGGAGAGCCCCCCGCCTTCTTGCAGGGTTACTGCCACAGCCCAAATGTCACCCACTTTAGAAACCAACCAATGCCTCAGCTAAGAGCCCAGAAGAAGGTAGACAAGCAGGTCCTCATTTTTTGGTGGAACTTTGAATCCTGACTGCATGACGCTGAGTGGTTCCTCACCACTGAATGGGCACATCTGGGCGTTCAGTGAACTGAGGAGTCGCCAGACTTCCAAAGTCTTCAGAGCACAGTAGGGGAGGTCAGATGCTGGGGAGAGGCAATTGGGTGGGATGGGGCTTGGGGAATGCAGGTTGGTCTTCCACATGCCATTCAAAGTCAATTCAAACAGAACAGCAGCAGCAGTGACGTCAGCATTGTTCCAACCATTCTCTACATGGCCCTGCTCTGAATTCAGACATCTGTACCTTCCCTGCTACTGAAGCTGGTGCTGGTGGAGGTGGGCAGAGCAAATCTGGTCCTGAAGGATGCCCACATATTTCTGAAGGATTGCCACGTATTTTCTTTCTTTCTTTCTTTCTTTCTTTCTTTCCATGCTACCAAGCCTGGTTTATTTATTTATTTATTTATTGTAGAGACGTGGTCTCACCAAGTTGCCCAGGTGGGTCTCGAACCCGCAGGCTCAGGCAATCCACTTGCTTCGGCCTCCCAAAGTGCTGGGATTACAGGCTGAGCCATGAAGCCCAGCCTATTTTATTTCTTAAAATGTCACTGGCCCCATGTCCTGCCCACAACAGCGATCGACCAGCCACAGACACTGCTCACCACCACATGGGAAAACAGAGTCCATAACAAGTACAATGACCAATGTTGTATGGTGCTGGTCCCTGTTCTATGTGCAGGATTTGTCTTGTCTTCCCAACAAGATTGTGAACCTGGAACTTTGACTAACCTAACATTTCAGAGGAGACCAAGGCTCAGAGAGGAGACCTGCCTAAGGTCATGCAGCCAGTGCCTGGCGGGGTTGCCACCTATCTCCAACCTGGCTGACTCTGGGGCTCATGTTCTGAACCATGGGTGTGAGGATGAACTTCTGGCTTGTCATGTCACTCACAGGACGTCAGGTGATGTTTCCAGTTCAACTCATGCAGATGGCACTGAGGGGATGGCTCCATGTGTCCAAGGTGGTCTCATATCTAGGCCTCCTGAAAGGACCTTCCGAAGTTCTTCCCAGAAAGAAAGGTCGATCTGCTGTGGAATTTTGGAACCACTGCACAGTGAGTCCTCAAAGGCAGGGTGCAGGCAGGTAGCAGAGGCTTAAAAAATTATCATCAGATGACAGAACTGCTGTTCCGTCACATGAGACCTCACCAGTGCTCAAACTGCATCCCTTGAAATGGGGATCACTGTTGGTCTTCTGGGGGAGCCATAGAATGGTCTCTGGAACTTTCCCGATGAGTTGGTACAATGAGACAAAGATGGTACAAAGATGACAATGCCAGAGCCATGTGGGCAGAGATTATTATTATTTTTTTTGAGTTGGGGTCTCACTCTGTCACCCAGGCTGGAGTGCAGTGGCATGATCACAGCTCACCACAGCCTCTACATCTTGGATTCAAGCAGTCCTTCCACCTCAGCTTTCAGAGTAACCGGGACTACATGTCTGGCTAATTTTTTGTAGAGATGAGATCTCGCTCTGTTGCCTAGGCTGGTCTTGAACACCTGGCCTCAAACGATCCTCTTGCCTTGGCCTCCCACAGTGCTGCATTACAGGCATGAGCCACTGTGCCCGGCCCAAGCTGGACTATTAAATCCACACTTTCACCCAACAACCAGCCTTGCTTAAGCAGAAGCTCAGGGAAGAACTGGAGCTGAGCTGCTAAAGGTCCTGAAATCCCTGATCACCCCATCCTTTTCTTTAAAACCCTGAGGAAGAGGATTATGGGATCTTTTAACCCAAGAAGAGCAGTCGATTCAAATGAATCTGAGTAATCTAAGAGTGAGGACCCATAGAACACAAAAACATGAGAAATAAAAACCATGTCTTCGTTGCAAAGCTGTCTCAGCGTATGCAGGCTATGGGTGAGCTGTGTAAACGAGAACTAAGTGGATCTGTCTTTTAGCACTTTCAGAAATACTTGTTTCCTTTGGTAAGCAAAGCCCTTCATACCAGTCAGTAGTTTAACATGAGTGTCCCAAAATTTTACAAAAGAATCCAATTTTAAAATTAATAAAACATTTTGCAACTAGAACACTGGCAGAGAAAATTGCTTCTGGGAACAAGAAAATGCAAAGAAGTATTTGCAGTGACATCTAGGGCGAAACATGCGGTCCACATGCAAAATACTCCCATGTGGTTTAGCGAAACTATACTTTGGAAACTGAGTTAAAGTAACCTGTGAGAACAAAGTTCATTTCTGCAGTACTTACACATGTCTAGATAAAGACACTTCATGGGGAATTTCACACGAGGACAGGAATCCTCTGGGGAAGAATTGGATATAACCCAGGCCCTATGGAAAGATTACAGGACAGTGTAAAGACAAAATTGGCCACTTACTTGGGCTTTCGCAGTTCAAAGAGACTGAAGTTTCAGTAATGCAGGTGTTAATGCTTTGTCTGAAGTGTGGTCTGGGGGAGTGGGGCCCTCTTTTTCATAACTGGTGGGACTGTGTGTCTGATTCTTCACTTTGCTGCTGTTTGCACAGTGATGGCATTGTGTCACGTCCTCCTCAGCGTTGGTCTCCCCTGTGCTGACTCATCACAAAGATTTGCTTTGGGTGACTCTGACCCCATTGGTTATTCCACAGCTCTAGAATGATATTGGCAGGTACTATGCTGAAGGGAAGACAATTACCCTGGCTTCAGCCACTGCCACTTCTCTCTTGTTGCCCTTGCCTGTTACAGATACTCTCATGACTAAGAAAGACCATGTCATCTCTGGGCTTCAACCTGGCAGGGACTCCCATCTCATAGGGAGTAAAGGCCCAAGCCCTTCCAATAGCCCTTTGGAATGCACCCCACCAACCTTTCATGCTCTGACCTTGTGTCCTGCCATGCCCTCAGCCCCGAGTTGCCTCCGCTCCAGCCCCGCCGGCCTCCTTGCTGTGCTCTGAGCCTGCCAGGCTTCTGCCTCTATAGCCACATGACTTGCTCCTTCACCTTCTTATGTCTTCGCTCAAACATCATCTTTTTTGATTATCCCATTTAATACTACAAACTGCCCCACTCCTTCCCTGCTTGTGTCCTGATTGTTCTTTTTATTTTTTGTAGGGACAGTGTCTCGCTATGCTGCCCAGACTGGTCTCAAACTCCTGGCCTCAAGCGATCCTCCTGCCTTGACCTTCCGGAGTGTTGGGATTACAGGTGTGGATCACCAAACCTGGCTCCTGATTGCTCTTATGCCTTCCTTCTCTCTCTCTCTCTCTCTCAGATATGAATTACCCTCCAACACACAATATGTTATCATATGTCTTTTCTTTCTCCCCTGAAGATTCCAGCTCTATGAGGAAAGGGATCTCTGTCTATTGCATTCCTGACATGTCCCAACCCCCTAGAAGAGTGTCTGGCACATAGTAGGTGCTCAATAATAAGTATTTGTTAAGCGAATGAATGAAGCAAACACACAAATAAGTCCCCTCCCACCACCACCACACACAGGTCACTTGCCCTCAACAGCCACGATACTGATTGCATTTCCTAAGAACCAGCATTATCACTGGCTCCACGTTCTACCATGTATGGCCACTGGATTCCATCAGCAAGATGCTCACGGAGGGTGGTGCCAAGCTGAGGTTGTATCAAGGAAGGGAATGATACAAACATGTTCCCCATCCCCTTAATGGTACTAAATGTAAGCTGCACCTGCAAAAAAAGATGCAGATGACCAAGGGCCAAACCAAGGCACAAAGGGGCTTAATATGTAATTGACTGTGAAGTGATTGCACCTTATGTAATTGCATCTTACACACACAGGAGGTAGTCATTGGGCAAGAAACTTTTAAGTCCAAGCTTTGGCTACAACGTATCCTGGATCTTTCTTCTTGCCACTGCCTGAGTGCCATCCCTACGGACAGGATGACTGTCATTTGGATGAGGGGCAGGGAAGAGGAGCCTGGTGCTTTCACCTCCTCCTCAGTGCCTTGCTTCTGTCACCGTCACTACATCACACGCCAGGACAGAGCGGAGGCTGGGGGTGAAGAGTGTGACTCTTGGGACAGACAGCTTGGATTCCCACCCTTGAGCACCTGACTTAAGGTCTTGGAAGCTGTGGGCTCCTTCTGGTTCACTCAGTTGCGAAGCCAGCCTCCTCTGAACCGGGTCATCCTCATAAAGTGCTTAGAGCAGCGCCTGCATATGGGAGCCCTCCGGCAGTGTTACGGTCATTGTTGCCGCTCCTTGGGAATCCTCTACACAGCCTCATGTCTGCCTAGCTTTCAAGTTTCCCATCAGCCTGCCCTTCCCCATCCCCATCGTGTTTCCCAGTTTCAGCTACCCAGTGTCGCCAGAGCTATCTCTCCCCCTTTCGCCTGGATTCTTCTCGGTCTGCTCTTATATGCCTTTTCCTCTTTGCTCTTATTCTTGTGCTAGCTCAGCCTTAGGATTTTCTTCCCCACTCATTCTCTGGTCTTCCAAATTGAGCCAAACCACTGCCATCTCCTGCCTGGCTCCTCCCCTCCCCCCCAAGCCACACCCTTCTCTGCAAGCTTGTTGAGCTAATCTCTTGACGCACACACTATTACTGTTGATCGGAAGCCAGATGTACATTTATTTCCCCCCCTTTCAAGGACCTTTTGAGAAGGAACCTTGGCCCTGCAATTGTCAACCTTTGCTGAGCCTTTATCTCATTCTTGTTTTCCCAGGTGCAGCCTGGCCTTGGAAAACAGCCCTGCTTAGCCCAACGGTGGAGGAGGGGGGTTCCCTTCATTCACCAAATACTACGTTTGTTATAGGACTAGGCATATATCATCTTTTCCCCATGGGAGCTTACGTCTTCTGGAGATGACGCTGAAATACATATTAAGTTATCATGCAGTACCTGTGAGAAGGGCAGTTATCACCCGGCTTACTGGAATGAGCACAAGTCTGGATGCTGACTCTGCCACTGAGTGGGTGACCTTGGGCAGGTCTCTTAGAGACTCAATTCCCTCATCTGTAAAATGGAGTGATAATCCATCCTTCCCAGCATTGTTATTTTCTATTTCTTCTCTTGGGTATACACTCTGCTGGGTAGGCAAAGAATATGGGGGGTCGGGGGCAAAGTCCTTCAACTTGCCACTGTGGGATCTTACTTTTGTCAGGCTTTAGGAGCTCGGTATGAAACAGCTTCTCCGAGATAGGTGCTCAGTTTTGCAGAGTCTCTTCCCTCGCCTTCCTCTCGGAGCAGTGTCTAAGGGCTAGTGCAGGAGTTCTCAATCTGCAGTGATTTTTTTTTTTTTTTGTCTCCCAGGGGACATTTGGTGATGCCTGCAGATGCTGTTGGTGATCACTGCGGGAGTGAGGGGTGTTCCTCACTTTCAGTGGGCGGGGTCAGGGATGCTGCTAAACATCCTACAGTGCATACCCAGCTCCCCCACCTCCCGTCCCGAAGAGTTATCTGACCCAAATGTCAATAGTGCCAAGGCGAGGGACCCTGGTCTGAAGGGAAGAGTGGCGGGTCTCATGACGGGGTCCTCTTGCTGCAGTCCAAGGTGACAGAGCCAGCGAGGCTTCTCTCAGCTCTGTCTGGCTGCCAGGCCTACCTTGGCTCTCGTTGGCAAGACAGACTCCCTGAACTTCAACTTTGCCCTCTAACTGATCCCTCTAGTGAGAATGCCTCACCCCAGCACCTCAGATGTTTGGCAGTCCTGTGGGTTCTCTACTCCCCCTTGCTCTCAGAGGTGTGAGGATGCTGATTCAGGACACTTTCCTGCCTGATTTTCACTGGGCCTACCTGACACTGGCATAGAGTGGTATCCCCACTGCCGTTACCAGTGAAGAGCAGAGTATCAAGATCCCTTGTCATCCAGCTTTCCCGCAGTCCAGCCCAAGCCCAGCTCAACCCAGTACCAGGATTCCCATCCAGAGGCGGGGGCAGGGAGCAGGATTCTGGGTCCACTGTCTGCCCCACCTCTGCAGGCTCCATCCATTTCCTCCCAGGCCTGGGAGGCTGCCTTTGCCTCCTGGTACTGCCTGGCACCTATAGCTCCCTGACTGGCATTCTTGTCCTTCCAAAATGATGTTTCTTTCCCCTCTTCCCTGGAGCTGTGGAATGTCTGCAGGGAATGTGACTAGGGAGTGGGATGAAAAAACACACCATAGTTTCCAGAGATCATTCTCATTACATACTAGAAGTGGCTTATATTCTTGCAGGATTCAGCACAGGCCGTGAAGGCTGGCGTTGCTCTTGCTAGAGGAACAGAGCAGAGGAAGTGACAGAGTGATAGTGTGACAGTTTCTCAACCTAACGCCTGCAGAAGGATTGCTCCTCAGTTTCCCCGGGAAACTCATTTTGCACTTCCTCGAGTGAGGGACGTGCTGCCCATGAAGTCACCTGGCTCTTTCCTAGACTTTGAGCAGCAGCAAAGCAGGTCAGCACCTGTGTACTGTTTGCTTGGTTTATCTTGTTTTCTATGGGAAAAACTGCAGCTGTTAACTCTTAATAAAGAATATTAACAGCCATCACCTTGTGACAGGGGTTGAGACTTTGGCCATGTGTTGTATTTAATAACAATGCTCTACTCTGCTTCTGCCAAGCTATCTTTGGGAAATGTGTCCCAAGAAATCAATTGTGCTAATCTTACTGTAGATTCTTGAAATCATAAAATAAGAAAAGATATATATATATATATATGTGTGTATATGTATATGTTTTTAAAGATAACATTGCTTTATTATAATTTCTGATTTCAGTCATTATGATTTGGCAACTTTAGCTGCAAAATGCCATTAAATGGTATCAAATATAAAAGAAAAATAATGATGTGTTCCTTCCATAAATCATTTGGGAAAAAAACCAAAAAACTTAGGACTTTATATTTTTTTAATGGCTTTTGTAATTTAAGCCTCCTGCTTAGATCACTTTGTCTCTATGAAGGTGATTAAAGAAAAAGCATAACAGTGTTTGTTTTATTATACATTATCATTTTATGAACATCAGAAATGCAAACTTGTGAACTTCTGTTCATGTTTATATGTCAACATACTTAAGTGCCAGCAGATGCTCTGTGATCAATAATACACAATTTATATACATTATCTCAAAGTGTCCTTGGTTGGAAATGTTGGCTGGTAATATCCAAATTATGCTGAATATGAATGGTAATCAACAAGGAGGCGCTGTCAGTATGGCAGTTGTAGCACATTTTGTTTCAGCAGGAGAAGCAAGGTAACTGTTGATTTGAACTGAGCTGGTAAGCCCAACCATGATTTAAAATAGACTGGTGGGTCCCATTGGGAGTTTAATGGTGTCAAAATTAAACTTGGTATGGCTAGTGTCCTACAATGGCTAGCAGTCTTGCATAATTTTGCATAAAGTTTGCTCCTGGAGTAAATTTAGACCCAATAAAATAGCTGAAATATCTCTTTTGCAGTCAACAAATGAAATATACCAGAATTTTCTTCTGATACTTGGTAATGTCAACCAAGAATAGAAACCAATGCCATTTATTAAATATCTTGAGTTTGGGTCAATGGTTTCCACCCTGACTGCTCTTAGAGTCACCTAGAGAACTTAAAATACAAAACAAAACACCAGACAAATTGACTCAGTCTCTCCAGGGGTAGGGCCTGGCCATGGGTATTTTGAAAAAACAGATGTTTTAAAATGTGCAACAGGGGTTTAGAACTTCTGACAAATAATCTCGTTAAGGAAAGCTTTAACTTGTTTGCAGTCAAATTTGTTTCTTTTATAGTTTAATTTCAGCTGAAGTACAGGTAGTCTTTTCTTAAAAAAAATCAATCTGTGTAACCTCAAAGGAGGGTGTAACTTGGATATCATCAGCGTCTATAGAACATTCACAAAAACAGGTGAGCTTCATTAGGGTCATCTGGAAATGGTTGAGTTGCTCAATCCATAAAGATGATGAGGATCTCTGTCCTCAGGGAGCCCTTTCTTTTTCTTGTGAGGGTGAAGTCACTTCTCAGGGACTTTCAGAAAGAGTGTAGAGATTGTGAGTCTGAGGAAACAGATTCTGAATCTCAGCCCTGCTACTTCCTGGTCCCGACCTAGGGGTGTGGTCTGCAGACCCTCAACAGATTGGAAACGCAGAATCTCAGGCCTTACCCAGAACCACTGACTCTGCATTGTAACAAGATCCCCAGGGGACTCCATGTAGCTCCAGAGTAGGTCAATGGAGCCCTTGGAGCATACTTTTCCTATCTTGGTAATGGTGATCCTAACATCCCTTCTGCTTCTCCACTGGGTGTTTGTGAGGACCAAATGCAATGCATGATATGAAAACAGTTTTGTATTTTTTTATTGTGATAAAACATATATAACCCAATTTACTGTTTTAACTATTTTTAAGTGTGCAGTTCAGTGACATTCAATGTATCCACCACTGTTTTGTGCAACCATCACCACCATCCATCTTCAGAACTTTTCGTCTTCCTAAACTGAAACTCTGTACCCTTGCATACTAACTCCCAATTCTCCCCCTCCCCCAGCCCCTGGCAACCACCATTTTACTTGACTCTGTGAGTTTTACTGTTCTCCATCACCTAAGTGGAATCATACAATATTTGTTCTTTGGTGACAGGCTTATATCTCTTAGCATGATGCCCTCAGGGTCTGTCCAGGTGGTAGTATGTGCCAGAATTTCATTCCTTTTTAAGACTGGAAAAACATTCTAATATTACCATGTATATTCCATGTACCATATCTTGTTTATCTATTCATCTACTGATGGACATGTGGGCTATTTCTACCTCCTGGTTATTGGGGTTATTGTAAATAATGCTGCTATGAACATGGGTGTACAAATAACTATTTGAGTCTTTGCTTTCAATTCTTGGAGTGGAATTGCTTGATCATATGGTTGTTCAAGGTTTAATTTTTTGAAGAACTGCCATACTGTTTTCCACAGTAGCTGAATAATTTTACATTCCCACCAACAAATGCTAAGAGATATAAGCCTGTCACCAAAGAACAAATATTGTATGATTCCACTTAGGTGATGGAGAACAGTAAAACTCACAGAGTCAAGTAAAATGGTG
>CAUYQG010047102.1:0-44902 GCA_963574415.1 Tarsius wallacei | reverse complement strand
ACGCCCAGCTAATTTTTTTGATTTATTGTAGAGATGAGGTTTCGCCTGCCCAGGCGGGTCTCGAACCCGCGGGCTCAGGCAATCCACTCACCTCAGCCTCCCAAGGCGCGGGATTACAGGCTGAGCCACCGAGCCCGGCTGACTTTTATCCTTTTAATACAGAAACTCTTTTAGACTACTCACCTTTTGTGTATATTAACACTGACAAGCTTATTTTCTTTCATTGTTTAATAGCTAAATTTGGTCAGCCGTGGGAAAAGTCTTAGGATTGTGTTATGGTGGTGAAGACACAATTAGTTGCTCATCTTGCCTTAGATGTCTCATACCATACCATGCTGGGAGAGAAATTTAAGGAGTAGCTCTTGTTTTTAAGGAGCTCATCATTTAATTAGAGTCAGACCAATGTATAGCAACAATGAACAGTACAGAGCAGACACCATAAAGTTAGTGCAGCAGAATGTTAGCCCCATAGTAGTTCAAAGGAGAGAGTTATAAGGAGGGTTAGAGTGGTCAGAGAGAGCTGGACTGGGAAAGTGGGATATGAAGCATGGATTTTGGCTACAGAGAAGGAATTCCAGAAACCACAGTTGTTCTAAGGGCCAGGGGCATTGAGGTAGGAAGGCCCACATCCTAATTATGGAACCTTGAGACACAAACCATATATTTATCTTGAGGAATAATAGAAAATGAGATTTGATAAGAGTCATGGAGCAGTCTGAAATCCAGACAAAGATTAGACTGTATAAAGCTGAAGATTTCTCTTCTACCTTCTTGAATTACAGCACAATTCATATCACTTCTCTGTTCAAACATCACTGGCTCCCAGTTGCCTCTGAATAGAGTCTTAAACCCTTTGGCATGACACCATGTGCTTTTAAAAAAAAGTTTTAGTTTTAATTGATGCATAATTGTACATATTTATGAGGTACAGTGTGATGTTTTGATACAGGTGTAAAGTGTGTAATTAATATATCCATCACCTCAAACACTTACCATTTTTTTGTGGTGAGAACATTCAAAATCCTCTCTTACTAGCTATTTTGAAATGTGCAATATATTATTGTTAACTTTAACTATTACAACCATAGTCACCTATGCACTGTGATTTTGTACTCATTGACCAACCTCTCTTAATTCCTTCCTTTTACCTTTCTCAGCCTCTGGTTACCACTATTCTACTCTCTACTTATATGAGATCAACTTTTTTAGATTTCACATGTGAGTGAGATCTTGTAATATTTGTATTTCTGTGCCTTGCTTATTTCCCTTAATGTTAATGTCCTCCAGGTCATCCATGTTGCCATAAGTAACAGGATTTCATTCTTTTTTTTTATGACTGAGTAGTATTCCATTGTGTAAATATACCACATTTTCTTTATTTATTCATTTGTTGACATAGGTCGATTTCATGTCTTGGCTGTTGTGATAGTGCTGCAGTAAGCATGCAAGTGCAGGTGTATCTCTTTGACATACTGATTTCGTTTCCTTTGTATATATACCCAGTATTGATATTGCTAAGTTCACATGATAGTTCTCTTTTATATCATATGCATTTATAATCTAGGCTGTTAGTGCTTTCCAGCCTAATGTCATAGCATATCCTTACATGAACCTGGTTCATGTCACTAGACATCCTGATATTCCTCTGTCATACCTGGCATTTATTGACATCTGTGCCTTCACTTACACTCTTCATATGCATCGTTTGCCTCCTCTCTCCCATTTTCTCTCTTTCCTTTCCTTTATTTTATTTTATTTTTATTTATTTTTTGAGGTAGGGTCTCACTCTGTTTCCCAGGCTGGAGTGCTGTGGCACAGTCATAGCTCACTGTAGCCTCAAACTCCTGGTCTCAAGGGATCTTCCTGCCTCAGCCTCAATCTCAACTGTAACTGAGACTACAGGTGTATACCACCATACCCAGCTCATTTATCATTATTATTTTTATTTTTTATTTTTTGTAGAGACCAAGTCTTGCTGTGTTGCCCAGGCTGATCTCAAACTCCTGGCCTCAAGCAATTCTGCTGCCTTGGCCTCCCAAAGTACTGTGGTGTGAGTCACCACACTCAACCCTCTCCTTTTATTTTAAAACATCACCTTTATGAAACTTCTTCCTAACCACTTAAGCCAGTGATCCTTATTCCTTTAGCTGAAGTTCTGCGACTCATCTGTACTACTTATTTATGCTGTCTTGTATTTGTGTTTCATGCAGTTGTCCCTGCTGTATTTTCCTTGAGGATCCAAAAAACGTCTCATGCATTTTTATGTCTTTCATAACGTTTTGCAGAGCAACTCACCTACAGCAGACACTTAAATTATTTGCTGAATAGATAAATACATTTGGCTAATATGCATTAGTTTGCTACAAATTGACCATGAAGTGCTGGTGATGACAAGCTCCCATTAGAAAATAATGGTCAGTAAATGTCAGCATTGTTTTCCTTTACCTCATTGCCTTTGTTTTATAGAATAAAGTTTGTTCTTACTTGTGTAGATAATCATTTGGAAAGGGAGTTTCTCACTTGTTGACTTTTTCTCTTTTTTTCTTTTTCCATTTTCTTGCCAAAACTCTCTCAGTCTACCCTGCCTCCCTCCACTAGCTTTTATGAAATGTTTGTCCATTTTCCTGACCAAGATAGCGTGTGTGCACTCAAGTGTTCTCTTTTAGCTTCTCTGAAGGGATCTCTTTGACATAATAAAAGTATACAACAGGGCCAAGTGTGGCAGTTCACACCTGTAATCCCAGCACTTTGGGAGGTCCAGGTGGAAGGATTGCTTGAGCCCAGTTTTTGATCAGCCTGGGCAACATAGGAAGCCCTCGTCTCTACAAATAAAAAAATTTTTGTAAACTTAACTGGGAATGGTGGTGTGCTCCCATAATCCCAGCTACTTTGGAGGCTGAAGCAGAAGGATCACCTGAGCTCAGGAGTTTGAGGTTGCAGTGAGCCTTGATGGTACCATTGCACTCTAGCAGTGGTGACAGACTGAGACCCTGACTCAAAATATCTATATATAAACATGACAGGATGGTCATACATGTTGCATAGAGCTCACTCTGTGTTAATGGTTCTTTTTCTGTGTCAGTACTCTATTTACTTCTCAAAGATTTTGCAGTCTTAAGTATTTATTACCAAGCTAGTAATGTTATATAGCAACCATTATATGAGAATTAACTTAAGGTATTTTCTCTAAAGGGAAAAATGTTTTCAGAGAAAACTAGAAAGAGTATGCAGCCAAAACTTAACAACCCCCTTCTCCCCCCCAAATTGGTAGACTGGTCGAACATTAAATCCAGATTTCATCACTACTATCCCAGACCTAACTCACCAAAGTCAACAAAACGTTTGCCTAGCAAAATCCAGATCCCTTATTTGCTTAACCTTTCCACAGTATTTGACACTGTTTACCATTCTTTCTCTGAAATACTTCCTCCTTTTAGTTTCCTTGATGTCCTAGCTATGTGTTGATTCCCAAATCTGTATGCCCAACCCCTGCCATTCTCCTGACACACACTTTTACTGCTTGCCTTGGCTCTGCTGGGATGTCTCTGAGACAGTGTCTCATATTTACTGTGTCTTAAACTGAACTCATCATCTGATCTCTCCCTGTTGCCCACTTCTACTCTATTCCACCTTTTAACTAGTTGTCCAGGACACAAACCTAGTTAAACATGACACTTCTTTTCCTTCATCCTCTCACCCCCAATTCCCAATGTCCCCCTAATATTAAATATCTTTCGACTTTTGGTTTCGTATCTTGATCTCTACTCTCCTCACCTGAATTCGGGCTACCATCATCTCTAATCCAACTTCTGTAACAGCTTTGTAACTAACCTCTCTGTCTCTAGTCTTGCTAGCCTCCTGTCTATTGGGCATACTCCAGAAGAAATATTTTTGAAATGCAGATGTGATTATGTCTTTCCCTTGCTAACAGGCTTTTTGTCACTTTTCCTATTGTAGTGAGGTAGACTTCTGAACATAGGTAACGTGTTCACCTGTTCACCTGGCCTCTTCTTGCTCCTTAGGCCTCATCCTTTGCAACTGTGCTCTTCCGTGCACAGTCTTCTTTCGTCCAGACCCTGTACACCAAATCAGTCTCTCTTTAGCTTTTCTTCCTCTGCCTCTCTACACACAGACACCTTTTGTCTGTTAATTCCTACATCGAATCTCATGTTAGTAACATTCTAAGGGCCAGTCTCAAACATGATTGTAATTATTCAATGTCTGTTTCACTACAACATCATCAGTGCTAAGCATAGGTGTTCAACAAATATTTGTCTAATGATTGAACTTTATTTACTGAAAAACTTATTGACAGTTTAGGCCAGTGATATGTGGAGTTGTAGTAAACAGTCAAAGCAATATTAATTTTCTGGGTGAAATGTCTTGGTTGTTGTTTAAATTGTTACTGTTAGTTTGCCATGTTTAGTGTTCTTGATACTTCAAGTTTTTAAAATGGCAATGTATTTTAAAGCCACGTTCTTTAGAAGAATTTGAAAATGCAATTTAAAAAATTAAGTGTTTACAAAGTGTTTCGTGCACCTTATGTATAGCTTATTATATGTAAATTATACCTCGGGAAAGCTGTTTAAAAATTAAATGATAAGTACAAAAATATTTTTCAAGATCTAGATTACTATCTGAAATGGAATTCTTTGCCAAAAGTTTTGTCTGAATCTCATAAGCTTTTTGCATTTATGTATATACAGACTATTTCGGTGGGAAACGTAGCAAAAGGATACAAATTCATTTCAGTTGACTATTTGGTGGTATAGTTAACATGTTTAAGAATAAGGAAATGTAGAGAAAACATATTCTTCTTAACATGAATGCCTTGGGGGAAGAAAAGGGATACCATTGTTATTCCAATGACAGAACCCAGATTCAAAATACTCTTTTTTAGGCTAAAATGGTAACTTTAAAACAAATGAAAAAATTTACCATACAAAGATGTAAAATGGGTTTTAAAATGCAATCTCAAGATCATAGTATGAAGGAGACCTGATAATATAAGTAAAATGGAAAAAAAAAATGTGGGAAGTGAGCTTATTTCACCATAAGCTTATCCTTCTAGTGTTGAGGTGTTGTGTCAAGAAAACTGATTTGATCTTCATCATACCAGTATATACCATTCCATGGATTTTGTTTTTGGTGTCCACATCACAGGAATGATAATCAAGTAGAGAGCACTGAGGTACCCTGTAGCATGAGGAACTTTTATGAGAATTGTAATTCAGAAGAGAAGTTTGAAGGAGGGTGGTGAGTCATGATGGGTATCTTCAAATATCTAAAATGCTGCCATAAGAAATAACTAATGTCTGTTCCAAAGAGGAACACTAAGACCAATGTACCCATTCATTTTAAAGAAGACCTGGATAACTATTGTCAATATCCAGAGATCTTTTAGTCTGTGTTTGGTTTGTTCATTCTGATGTTTGTAAGATATCACTATGGTGAGAAACTTTTTAAAAACTGGAATGTCAGGTATTATAATGTTGATAGAGAAGTTGTCTGTTTAATGTAATGATATACTTTCTACCTGTACTTTTCCAAAATCAGGAATCACTTGTTATTTTTACTTAAAAGAAAACATCTTTTTCTGTCCTTTGACATTTATATAAAATCAAATATAAGAATATTGATGATGAGTAATGAATTGTAAGTCTTCCCTCAAATTTTACCTTATTTTTTTTTGCTATAATTTCATTTCTTTTAATTTGGAGTATTTATCAAGTGGCAAAATAAGCTATGTAGTAAAGAGAAAGATTGACAGAACTGAGTTTAATGCACACTTGTTTTATTAGCTGTGTGACATTATATAATTGACTTAAACTCTGAGTGCTACTTTTCCTCATCTGTAAAGTACACAATAAATTTCACCTTATAGCTTTTTATGAGGAATAAATGAAATTGTACATGTGGAACCAAGGCCTGTTCTGAGATTAAGCTGTCCTATCACTATTTTTCCAACTGAAAATATAATTCTGCCATCTCTTTTTTCTTGCCTCCTCCCTCCTTTTATTTCACAAAGCTGTTGGTAATTTTAGAAAAACTTAACATTTATGTGCATGTCCCATGAGACTTAGCTAGTTCCTGTAAAGAGCACAAGTTTGTGTAGAGACTTTTTTCTTACATTCTTCCATATTAATTTGTTGTTATTTTAAATGTTGCTTTTGTCATTTTGCTGCTGTCAGCTTCATGGCCTTCTAGTTTCTTCTTGTAATGGCAGTAAAGGGATAAGGAAAGGAGCTGTCACTATTGGCTGCTAATTTGAAAGGAATTGCTGGCTGGTGGCCCTCTGGGTCTCCCCTTCTCTTCACCCTCTCACCTTCTTGAAACCTTCAAAGCCAGGAGTCAGGGAATGCAGGAGGGAATGGTAAACTTCCCTCTCCTGGATCCCTAGTGCATAAACACCTGAATTGAAATTTAACAGAAAATCCTAGATAGAGACATTGCCTTTGCAGCCACTGTAAATAATTTTCTTCTTTCACATCTCAAGTACTCATACATCTTACTTGAAGCAGTGCATTATTCTAAGCAGATAAGAGTTGCTCAAGTGGAGGCTAAATGTTTTATCTATGTTCTAGTAAATTTTGCCACCAACAAACATGTAACTCACACCAGTCTTAAGGTAATGAAAACATAGATTGATGAAAATTGTTGACTGTGATAAACCTTTCTTTCCTTCCCATTGAAGAGTGAAGATGAAAAATATAATTATGCAAGAATAATGTTTTCTACATGTCTTCCACTACAAGTTTTGAGAGAATATCTCAATTTCTTTCTCCTCTGAAACCACCCACATCCTATGAGCTGTATGGACTGGTGATAAAGATTCTTAGTGTCAAACTGACGATAGATAATATTAGAGCAAGAAGGAACTTCAGATATGATCTAGGGTCCAATCCCTCTCGTTTTTTTGTTCTGGAAATCTAGGTTCAGAGAATCAAACTAATATCTCCCAAGCCAGATAGTGACACACCTAGGAAAAGAAAGAACCGTTGATTTTTGCTTTAGGACATTGTGTTCTCTGCAGAAACTAAATTGATCACGGGTGAGTCATTAAACCAGTACTGGTTTTTAACATGCTGCTATTTTATGTTCACTTTGGGGTTTCAGCAAAAATATTTAGTAGCAGAAGACTATTCCCCAACCTCCTGCAAAAAAAATACTTACTGGCATTTGGTGTTCTGCTTGGATCTTCAGCATACCCACTAGGTGGTGTCCTAATTCAGAGATTTTGCTGTGGGACTTCAGACAGGCTTTTGCCCTTACTGGAACTACAGAAGCCAGATATTGGCGACCTGTAACAATGCTTAAACAATTTGGGTAATGTGTTAGATTTTGTAACTAAGTAAATCAAGAGAAAATTTAATTCATGAGCAGAAATGCTGTAGTTAAATTTAAATGTATACAGTATTTTTATACTTCATTTTCTGGAATCTTTAAGAATGTATGTCAGTCCTCATGACATGGGACAAAAGCACTGGTTGCTTCTGGTGAAGAATTTGGGACCTCTTGTTGTAGATAGAGTGTGGGACAAAGGACAGAGAAAAGGGAGAGATAATTAATATTGTAAGTAAGTACTATTGTAAATAGTATGATTATGAATAATACAATATTTACTATAATTTTCCAAAATTAAAGAAAAGAGGGAATATACTCAAAACCTCCTTTAAATTTGCAACTCTCAGCTCTGGTTTAGATATGAAATGATTGGTTGCTTTGTTTCAAAATCCTCGCAGAATGACTGTTCAGTGGTTCCAGATGTTTTTGATAAAAACTTGGAATTGTCACATCAGCTGTAAAAGCGTGAGACTACAGATTTTGTCTTCTGTTGGGGAGTGCTGAGCATAACCAGAGGGTAAAGCAAAACAGACTCTTTTTCCCACCCAGAGCATTTGCTTCCCCACCCAGAGCATTTGTCTCTAAGAAGAAACAGAATATGTAGGGAATTGTCCTTTTAGTGTGTGTGCAGACAGGGTAAGAAATCTAGGTTTCCAGCCTATATCAAAAGTCAACAGTCAGTCAGAAATAAAAAGGTTATTGTGTGTTTGTGTCAAACAGTATCTGGGCTAGTTCAGAAAATTCTGTTGTTTTGGAAGAGGCTTCTCAATTATATAAACTTTCTGAGGACAGATAACTTGTTATTTATTTCTTTTATTTGGCTCCACTGGAAGGGGCAAAGTATGTTACATTGGTATAGATTATCTACATTTAGGTTACTAGTTAGGCAGTTAGACTGGGATAGGAAGGGAAGACTTTATGGTGATTAAAGCATCTCTGATCCCTAGAGAAATAGAGATGCCTGGGAACCTTGGAAGCAGGAAACATTTGATTCTAATTAAAACATAAGGGAGTGGCAGTGAGGAATGAACCATATTGAGGACAAGGGAGGCAACTTTGTGTTCATATAGGAGGAAGAAGAAGAGAGTTCTAAATTACAGCTTAGTGAAAGTTGATACACAAAAGTTAATAAACTATCAATTCTTCTGTACATCAAAGCCTGAAGGCTCTTTCTGCCTGTGCCCTAGACCATATAGTTTGAAAGTATTTGCAAATCTCTAGCCAGGTTCCCATGCTTTTGGTAAGCCTGAGCAAGGATTTTATTTACTATTTAAAAATCTCTCTCTAATCATCTTGTTTATACTGTTTTCTAGCGTTGTTGTCCCTGAGGAAAGCAGCATCTATTTCACTGTACATGTTGGTAACATACAGAGCCAAGGCTCACTAGGGGCATGGGAAATGGCGAGAAATCCACCTTCATGCCTCGGATGAGCTGGTGAGGTTGGGGAGATAAAAAGCTTTGAGTTGGAACTAAACAGTTGAGTTAGGTACAAGGTATTAAAGCAGAAACCAGGTAGGATTCCAGGAAAGGAGTGAGCACCCAGTATGCCCTTTCAGGGAATTGAAGGTTTTCTTCCTTAGAAGAAAGTGTCAAGAAACACTTTAGGCCAGGTGTGATAGCTCATGCCTATAATCCCAGCACTTTGGCAGGCCAAGGCAGGAGGATTGCCTGAGCCCACAGGTTCAAGACCAGCCTGAGCAACTTGGCAAGACCTTGTCTTTATGGAAAATCCAAAAATTAGCCAGGTGTGGTAGCACGTGCCTGTAGTTCTGGTTACTTGGAAGGCTGAGGCAGAGGTATTGTCTCGAGCCCAGCGGATCAAGGTTACAGTGGCCATGGTCATGCCACTGTACTCCAGCTTGGGTGACAGAGTGAGACTCTGACTCAAAAAAAACCAAACAACAACAACAACAAAAAAAACAGACCTTAGGAAGCCTCTGTATGTTTATGAAATTAGAAAGCAATATTTTTATTTATTTTTTTTTCTCTGAGCCAGTGGCTTCTGAAGTACTGCAATTTTCTTGATTCTAGAAACCTTCCTCTTAGACAGGTGATGGAAAAGCCTATATAACTGCTGGTCCAATTTTTAAAAGGTTAGATAGTGGCCAGGCATGGTGTCTCAGTCCTGTAATCCCAGTATTTTGGGAGACAGAGGCGAGAGCATTGCCTGAGTCAAGGGGTTTGGACAACCTGGTGAGACCTCATCTCTACAATTAAAAAAAACAAAAACAAAACAGGCATGGTGGTGTGCAACTAGAGTCCTAGCTACTTGGAAGACTGAGACGAAAGGATCACCTGAGCCCAGCAGGTCAAGGCTGTGGTAGCTGTGATTGTGCACACTGTACTCCATCCTGGACAATAGTGAGACTCTGACTCAAAACAAAAATAAACAACAAGACTTAGAAAGTGAATTTGCTGAAGATAAGCCAAAAAACTGAAAAAACGCCTTCCAGAGCTTATTCCTTCAGCACATTCCTTGGGTGCCTGGTGTATGCACAGTGCCGTGGTGCCGTCTGAGTCACCTTCAACCTAGGTTACCCTCAGCTGTGGTTTCTGTCTTTGCATCGCTCATAGTATTTTCCAGAGGATAGTCAGGTCAACTGTTGGTACAGAGGTACAGACTGGGATTACCCAGGGCAACTTCAGAGCAAGAGATAACAATGGGGATCTTGCCAGACTTCCCAGAGAAAGTGCTGATGCTTGAGGGAAATGCGCTTTATAAGGGCCCACTGCCCCTACCAGTGCCTGAGCACAGTGGGACCTGAGCACAGGAGGGATACCTGTACCCATACCAGTCTTAAGGGTCACAAAAGAGCCTACAGAAGGAGAAGGAGAAGGACTGTCCACATAAAAGCAAGGCCCTAGCGGGTGGCACGTATGTCAGGACAGGTATGGGGACCCAGTGTCACTGCCAGAGTAAGGGGGATCTGTGAAGTGGGAGCTGGCTCACCGAGGGCTCATGGACTTGATCTAGAAACAAGGACATGGCATCAGCAGATTAATATCATAGAGCAGTTTCTCAGGCAAAAGTCTCTCCATTCAGTATTAGCCTATACTTATTCCCGCTTGTCATCTGAAAATCAGATGTTTTTGCCAGATGTGGTGGTTTGTGCCTATAATCCCATACTTGAAAAGCTCAGGCAGGAGGATGGCTTGAGCTCAGGAGTTCAAGACTAGCCTAGGCAACATAGTGAGACCTTGTCTCAAAAAATAAATACATACATCTATATTAATAAAAATCAGATATTTTTGGTAGAGGAAAAGAAGAGGCTTTGAGTTGGTTGTAATTGTAGTGTCCGGGGGTATTAATAAACAAATGAAAATATTAGTACTTTTCTTAGCAGGGTTTGCTATATTTCTCTCATGTTAAGCTGGTTAGCAACTTGAATGCCTGGCCTGGGGATATGGTGACCCATCAGACCTTCTGTGCCCCCTTTATCATTCCTGAAAAACCTCTTTACCAGCTTTGTTTGCAGTATCAACCACAGTTTAGATATTCAGTCTCTGTTCTTCCTTTCTGTTGTGGTATGTGAACCCTTACATGCACACTCTTCAGCAGGTCTAGCTAAGGACTGCTCTGGCCAACTCAGGAAAAATGCCAGTAGCTCCTATAAAGAGAATTTTTTTTTCTTTTTCTTTTCTTTCTCCACTATTTACTTTTTGCTTCCCTCAGTTCCTCATCCTTTTCCCTCCCAAATTATTTATGATCCAAGTGAGAGAATGTCTGAAGTGAGAGAATTCATTTTGAAATACATCTGCCTCTGTCAGTGTTAGATAGGGTGGGGGCTAGAAGGATCTGGAATAGTAAGAAAGCAGGCATATGAAGTAACCGAGCCACATACAAGGAATGTGAATGAAAACATTGAAGTCCTTGCCAGGTGACTCTTCTTAGTCACAAAAAATATCAAGCCACACATACCCATTTGTTGCACTCCTTTTCTTTTTAATTGTCTAACTTCCCTACATAACACCCCCCCCAAATGAAAATAAAAACCAAAAACCCAAAGCTTAACTCTTGACTATTTTTCAATCTTGTTAGACACTTTTGTAGCCACTTCTGGATCTAGAGACGTAACTGCAATATTTGACTAACATTTTTCTCATATTAAATCATTGGTTTGCGTTTGGCAGGGAGATACAGCATATGCTTTGAGTAGTTTCAGTTTTCTGTACTTCAAGGAATAGATAAGTCTGTTGTAGATGTTTGTGGTGCTGAGGATGGCAGCCCCCTTCCTGTATTAGCATACTAGCCTGACATCAAGGGACTGAGTTGGATCTTGCAATACCTGATGGAGCCTTTTTCACTGGGAGGGAGGTAGGAGGAGGAGGAGGTGGAGGAGGAAGGAGCGGGTTGGAAAGGGAAGCCTTGTTTTTCTCTTCTTCGTCTGTAGATGAATCATGTTCCCACTGCTGCAATTGGGTTTTAAAATCTCCAAGGCTGCGGGTGCAGAACTGAAAGGGCAAGTAGTGACGTTCTTCAGAGAGAAGAAAAAAGGGAGGAGGAAGCTGGGGCTGGGAAAGGCTGGTTGGGAGGGAGGGAGGAGAACTGGAGGAGTGGTCTTTTTTTTTTTTTCTTTTCTAGACTCTTTTACTCTGCTGTCCTTAGATATTTTCAACTTAAAACCAAGCCCAGCTGCCTGGTGAGCAAGAAACGGACTCTGAAGACTCTTTACTCTGAAAAGCATCTTCCAGCTTCTGCTTTTTTTTTTTTTTTTTCTGTAAGGAAAAATTTTTTCTTTGTTTTTGTTTTGAGCAAGATTGAATTTGATGATTTTTTTTTTTCATGTCATCCCTCTGAAATAGAGCCGCTGTCTTTTTTTCTCTTTCTCTCTTTTTGCCAAAGTATATACTGGATTTTTATTGCCTGCTTTCCCGCCCCCCGTGTCAGCCGTTATGCTTAGCCAGTTCTTTCTTAATTTTTTTATTGGCATTATCTCCAGTGATGAAAACAGAGTGTATACCTCTTTCAGTCAAGATCTGCAGAGTATAGCATCAGGAGGTATTTATTGTTTATATTATGAATTCTAAATTCATCATTTCAGCACTCTGAAGTAGCCAGAAAGTTTTCAGTCAGTTCAAGGAATTGGATTCTGCTTGGCTTCCTTTGAATTCTCTTTTTTTTTTTTTTTTTTTTTTGTTGTTGTTGTTGTTGATGACCCTTTGAGGGTTTTATATAGAGAGGAGTCTGGAAGGCGGAGATCTTCTCCAGCTTACTGTGAGAAATTTGGAACTCTGGACTTGCATGAGCACGCTGGTACCCAAGTTAACAGTGGATATACTTCTTGCTTTCTGTCTCTTTTTTGCATTTTGGCACAATGTATGAACGGCACAAGAGGCGCTACAGCCTATGTGACATCTCCAAGGTGGACAGGACTGTGGATGTGGTGTTGCTGAAGGTAAGGGGTGGGGGGCACACCTCATGCATTCTGAAACTCTGCAGGCTATTTCACCTCTTTGAATGCAGTACCCATGTCCCTGACTTTCCTATATTGGGGGAAAGGCTGAGAAATCTGTGGGAACAGTAGGGTGAGAGGGTGAAGGGGGTATTGTAAGATCTTAAAGGAGTAAGATCTATACAGAAACAGTGGATGCTTAGGAGTCAGCATTGAACCACTTACTGTTGAAATGTATTTTTACTTGTTTTAAAATGTATTTTAAAATCCTTGTACTCAGGAGAGCCTCATACTATTGAAAATCACAGAGACAGTCACCTTCAGAGGTACTCTGTCTGTCCTGTCTCTGTCATCCCCCTCGATCCCACCCCCATCTGTCTGGGTGGGTCTCTCTGCCTCTGATTCTTAGTCTTTCTGTCGGTCTCTCTGCCTCTGATTCTTAGTCTTTCTGTCTTTTGTCTGAGTCTTTTTTATTTGTGGTTCTACCACTGTCTTACTCTGAATTCTTTAGGTGAAAGATGTAGACATTCATTTCTTTTAGAAGGGTCTCCGATCAGCCTGTTTATTAAGTTGGCAAAATCGACCTTTTGGCTTGATTTGACTGCTTTTCAGATTTAGCTTTTGGCTCTGTTGATAGCTGTATTTGTTTGTTTTTTCAGCATTAGTGATGTTGGGTGTCTAAGCAGGATGGGGGCGGAGACTTTGGGTAGCTGAATCCTCACAGAAGGCATCCTTGAATCTAAAATTAGTAAGAACTCCTCCAGCCGGTAACATGGGAGTCTGGGAATGTTGGACAGTTCAAGGAGCACTTTTTGGAAGTTTAGCAATTTGCTGGCAAAGGCAGGGGAAATTGGAAGCTAACCAAGTGCTTCACAGATGACAAAAAGAACTTCAGTATCTGAACTTGTGAGGATGTATGTATGGGGTAGGGGAGAGGGGGTGATTTTAGGCAAAGTAGTAATACATTGCCCTGGTCAAGAAAATAGTAGAGCTATTTTATTGATTTATCGATTCACTTTATTTCTGGAGACTTTCTAATTTTTTTCTTTGATTAAGTGTGGCTAAGGAATGTGCTCAGAAGGCCAGGCATAGAAGCCAGTGAAATACTGTGTTGGGCAAGGCACTCAGTAGAGAGCTGTGGTTTATGGTCATTGTCCTTCCATAATCACTATCAGGTAGTTGTTTGACCTGCTGGGACCAGGCTAACAGCAGTTGGTAACATGGTGTTTTGAACTCATTCCAAGATATTACTCATTTTGGTTTCTCTGAAATGTGACTTCCTCTGATATTGCAGAGATGTTTTAAAATTTTTGTCCTCATATAATATATTCAGAAGAACTTATGTTTAGGATCTTTGTTTACATATTGCCTTGAGATTTTACCTGAGGGTGGGGGAAAGAAAGAAAAAAAAAATCTCAATCTAAGTATCACAAATATCATACATTTAGAATAATGCTGAAATATGAGGTAATCTACACTCAAGCTGGACTTATGAAAGCCTTTGTGAGGGGAGCTAAATCAGTGCAGGATTATTGGCCTCAGAGTTGCTGTTTTACAGTTTTAATGAAACACTTCCATATATGTTACTTCATTTGAGTCTTGGCAGGCAGTAACTTTTTACCCCATTTTTATATGAAGAGCTTTAGGGTTTTCTTGAGCCATGGTGAGGAGTATGAAGAACTTCAGTGACAATGATGTGATCCCCCGCCTCCCCACAAGGCCATGGCTACTAAAGTGGTTTGTATTCTTTTATTTGTATCATACTGCTCAATGCAGAATGAAAGATTTACAGCAGAGAAAACTTAACTTCTCATCAAATAGTCATTTATTATGTGTAACTAAACACTCAGAGTCCTGAAAACACCCTGTTTTCAGTTTGAAATGAGATGGGGACATTTAGAGTTAGCTTCTTTGCTTCGAAGATAGAGAATAAGATACAATAAAAAACCTTAAGTACCTATTCTATGCCAGGCACAGTGCTGAGTCCAAAGAATACAGTCTTTATCTTATTGCATAAGGGCAGACAATAAATAGAGAAATAAATAAGTACAAACTATCGTAAATGATTTGACAGCAATTAGTAGGGTACTGTATAGGAAATAATGGGCCTATTTCAGATAGAATGGTCTTTAGACAGATAATCTTTCTGAGGTGCAGACATTTTAAAACCTGGTCTCCAGAGGATGAAAAAACACTAACTAAAGGAAGGTGTTGTAGAAAGAATAAACAGCAAATACAGAGGTCCTGAGAAAGGAAAGAACCAACAGAGCCATTGTGATGGATGGAAATGTCCTGGGTAGCAAGCGGGGGAGTAGTATGAGAAGGCTGGAGCCAGATCTAGGACCTGTGAGAGCAGAACCTTGACAGCCACAGAGGAGAGACCTTCCTTCTCAACCTCTGTGTTGAAAGATCATTCTGGGAGTGTGGGAATCAGGCTCCTGTTATGATAGTTCAGACATGATATGATGGTTTTGTGGCCTGAAGTGGGAGGAAGTGAATGGATATGAGACACAGGCATTTTACTGTGTCCATTCTTACTCTTTGTCTCGTTTTACATATGAGAAAACAGATTTGTATAGTCAGGAATTTTTCCAATATCTCACACCTCATGTGTAATTAATAATAGAGTGTAATTCCAGATTGGACTGTGTTTTTTCTTGCTATTCTAGGCTTCCTTTTGAGTTGACCAATTTGTTTTATTACTTGATACATGTATCCACTTTTATTGAGATATATGTATGTGTTTCCATCATAGACTTTTCATCTTGGAAGAAGTCTTAGAAGTTATCTTAGTCATTTCTTTCTCAGTGTAGGAATTCCTTCTTTAATACTCTGGACAGGTACATGGTGGCATGTAAGTTCACTTTGTTGCATGATTTTTAGCAGATTTTTTTCATGATTCTTTTTGATTCCTTTTGTTACAAGCCATTCAGCAGTATTCGTCAATTATTTCTACAAAATTATTTGGAATGTTAGTATTTTCTATCAGTGCTTTTTAAAAAACTAGTGATGTTGGTTACGTGTGCCACATAATTTCAAGTGATCATGTACATGTTCTTACTCCATTTTTATCTGTGGAAGTTTGCTTTTTTATACTAAGAAGTTTGTCATTTTTTTATCTGTTCATTAATGTACCTAAGCACTCAGGACAGTTTCTCTAATTCATATTAAAAGCTCAATAAATATTTGTTGATTGAATGAATTAATCTTTGTATGGATTCATAAACATGTTATATGAATTGTGTTTAATGTACTGATAAGTTTTATATAAAAACAGAGGTGAATTATGGCAATAATTACAAAATTTAGGTCATGAACCTCTCACTTTGGTATTCCACATTTACAACTCTGGTCTCTTCCATTGGCATCTAATAATTCACCTAGGTCAGCTTCAAAGTTCTTATTCTGTGCTCTGTCCCACACTTTCTTTGGCTTATTCTGCATTCTGATCTGCCTTCCTTTGTCGGTTCTACATAGTTAGTTTCATGATAGCTCTTCTGCCTCCAGACCTTCTTGTAAGATGTCCCTAAGACTAATCCTTCATATCCACTCTTGTGGTTCCATTGTCTACCACCAACATCTCTGAAATCTTAGCTCTTTTCTGATTTTTTTTCTAAGTAATAAAATCTAAGTTGGTAGTGTTCCTTGGTCAGCCCCCTCCCCACTGTCCCGAGGCTAATGTATACATATATTCATCTTCATCTGTATTCCCATGGTTTTCTTTTCCTGATGCATACACGGCTTCTGACTCTTATGATAAAGTGGTTAGTAACTATGAATCATATGCTTAGAGTGGTATATGGAAGAACTGTATTGTTGGCAAGGACCCTTTGGTATGAGCGTGCCCATTTATCTCAGCTGCTGATGAATTCACAAGTTGGTGACTGATGGAAGTTTTTGCCTGATTCATTCAGTGGCCAAACTTCAACTCATGATGAGCATTACTAGAGGACAGCAAGAGTCAGAAACTTACTGCAAAAGTAGCACACCAAAGGGAAGGAGTCAGAATTTGGGATTCATTGTTGTTTACACTGATTTTAGCCAGGGACCACTTCTGTTTCACTAATTTGGTAACTTTGGGTATCTGCAAAAATACCATCTGCAATAGTAACATTTCTTCATGTTACTGATACTTTATAGAGATTATATTGTAGGTTGTAATTCAGCATGTTAACTAACTGGTTAAAACATTTGCAGCAATGTTTTGTGTACAGTGAATGAAAATATTTACAGAGGACAATCCCTTCCCCATTGCAATGCTTGGGCAGACCACATGACCTCATTAGCCAGATTTTAAGAGGAGTAGTTTTTCTCTAACCATAGTGTCATTTTCCAGAGATAAATACATTCTTGAAAAGTTTGCTTGCTTTAAGTGACTTCCACATTGTAGCAAAAGAAAAGACCTAAGGAGGCTAAGGATTGAAGACAACCATGCTTAACTATTCAGATACTGTCTGATTTCTGAGAAGACTTTGACTCCTCAAGTGTTGGCTTCCATGCTGGATGGTGGGTTTTTGCTTCCTTTTGCTCAGCCTTGTAGCCCTGGCAGGATCTCCTGAGACAGTTGCAAAGGAAGTAAATATGGGCAGTGGCTGAGAAGGCTGGGTGTAACCATGAGCTGTATTATTAGAATGTTCAGATATAAACAGTAGCAGAAACACTGCCAAAAACAAAAGACAGTTCCTTCTCCACTGAAAATATGTACAGCTCTATTTTCAGACTGATGGGAACACAATGTGGGTGTGGTTTAGATAATCACAAAAGGCCTCTAGGCTTCATGGCAGGAATGAAAAAGTTACCTGGATAGGTCTGTTTCTTGTGAGGTAACTTCCATTATCCCATGTTCTTGTATGCACTGTAGTTCACCAGAACTTTGAATGCTAAGTACTTGTGGTGTCCATGAGCTGATTTTCATGGAGCTGCTGTGGACAAAGGAAAATCAGTAACTAAGTTTGGTTTTTTAGCTCAAGAATCATGTGATCCCACCACCGCACCCTGGCCTGGTCGACAGTGATCCCCCTTCCACCAAAAAAGAATCATAGATGTAGTCAGAGCCCCAAAAGTATGCTTTGTTAACTTGTCTCCCCAAAAGGTATAGGTCTCTATTTTCCACATTTCTAACTACTAACTAAATAAAATTTCTAATGCATCTTGAATTGTTCCCTTTGCTACCCATTTAGTCTGTTGTCAAGCCTATGTTTTGCTCATAGCTCAAGATTCCATAAAGGGCAAAGTTCAGATAGAAGGGCTCATAATCATCTTCATTTTTCTCTTAAAACTCAAATAATTAGCAATGCCAGCCCTGATATTCTTCCTATTCTGTCACCTAATTTTGCTGACAATCAGAATCTTTTGCTTAATTTAAGAACTGGCTAAGAAGAGTATTGATAGTATCAGTACAAGGAACCAGTTTATTTGTTAGTGTAAAAACCTCAGGCTTTTTTGTTTTTGTTTTTGTTTTTTTTTGAGTTGGAGTCTCACTCTGTTGCCCAGGCTGGAGTACAGTGGCACACTCATGGCCACCCCAGCGTTGACCTGCTGGGCTCAGGTGATCCTTCCGCCTCAGCCTTCTAAGTAGCTGGAATTGCGCTACCACGGCCGGCTAATTTTTTTTATTTTTATAGAGATGAGGTCTCACCAAGTTGCCCAGGCTGGTCATAAACTTTGGGCTCAGGCAATCCTCTCACCTCGGCCCCCCAAGGTGCTTGAAAACCTCAGTCTTAGAGACTACATTTTGGAAAAGAGACTTACATGAGAACAAGCGTTCCTCTAATCAAAAATATCTGGTAGCTTTTGATATCTTATGGTATAAATTTCAGATGTATCCAGACATGGTGTCTCACAACTATAATCCCTGTGTGTTAGGAGGCACAAGGACAGTTGAGGCCAGTAGTTTGATACCAGCTAAGCAACATAGTGAGACTTCATTTCTTAAAAAAATTAAATTAACTAACTGGGTGTGGTAGCACGTACTTGTAGACCTAGCTACTTGGGAGGCTAAGATAGGAGGATCATTTGAGCCTGGGAGTTTGAGGTTGCAGTGAGTGATAGAGTGTTACCCTGTATGTACTCAGGGCCTGGCATTGTATCTGGCCACTCTGAAAATATTTCAACTGGAGCCACATAGTGTGGCATTTAAGTTGCCTTCCTTGTGAATGAGAAAGAAAATAGTGAAGTTGTTGATGAATAGAACCAAGACTATGGCATATTTATTTTCTACATTAATTATTCTGAAATAGAGAAGAAGGAAGGGGAGATGTTTATAATCCAATTTATAGCTCTTAAGCAGCTTACTTATATAGTAAGCACAATATTATTCACATATGAATATGATATGCTGGTGTTGCTGTTATACAGGATGTGGTTGAAAATGCTGATGCATGTTTTGACATTCTTTCCACACTCAGTACATATGGAGTTTGTCTTCTGGTTAATGGCATTGACCATGATTGGTAGTGTCTGGCCCAGATTACTGGCTCTGACTCTTTGTGGTCAGCTTGACTACTTTTCTTTAAACAAGATTGCATATCTCTAACTGCTGCACACTTAATTTTAAAATTTTGATAAAATATATATATAGCATACATTATAAACATTTTTAGGTATATACTTCAGTGGCATTAAATACATTCACATTGTTATGTAACCATCACCACCAACTGTCTCTCTAAGAGTTCTCATCTTCCCAAACAAACGTTGTGCCTATTAAACACTAACTTCTTATTCTCTTCTCCTACCAGTCCCTGGCAACAACAACCATTCTGCTTTCTGTTTCTATGAATTTGACTATTCTAGCTACCTCATACAAGTGAAGTCATGATATTTGTTCTTCTGTGACTGTCTTATTTCACTTAGCATAATATCTTCAAGCTTCACCCGAATAATATGTGTCTGATTTTTTTTTTCTTTCTAAGACAAAATACTATTCCATTATAAATATATACCATGTTTGTTTATTCATTTATCTGTCAAATGACATTGAACTCCTTCCATCATTTGGCTATTATGAATAATGCTACTGTGAACATTGGTGTACAAATATGTGTTTGAGCCCCTGCTTTGAATTCTTTTGGGTGTATACCCAGAAGTGGAATTGCTGGATCTTAAGGTCACTGTATATTTGTTTATTTATCTTGAGTAACTTCCATAGTGTTTTCCACAGTGGCTACATCATTTTTCGTTTCTACCAGCAATGTACGAGGTTTCTAATTTCAGCACATCCTCACCAACCCTTGTTCTCCTCCCTCCCTCCTTCTTTCCCTCCCTCCCCTTTCTTCCCTCCGTCCCCCTTCCTCCCCTTCCTTTCTTCTTCCATCCTACTGGGTATAAAGTAATACCTCATTGTGGTTTTGATTTGAATTTCCTTAATGCACACTTACTTAGTACTGTCTGTGTTTGTAAGAAGCCAGCAAATATGCACTTTCCAAGCTATCTCATCTACAAATGTGTATTATCTAATGTGAATATCACCTTGAGAGTGTCTTTCCTCTTTGTGTGCTCTGCCTTGGCTTTCTTGCACACACTTTCCACCTTTTACCTCAAAAACAAGTAACGCTAGTCCCAGCCTTTCTCTCAAGCTCCCATAACCTTGTTTAACTATTGTATTGTATTGTATTGTATTTTGAGTTGGAATCTCACTCTGTTGTTCAGGCTGGAGTACTATGGCATGATCACTGTCTTGACCTGCTAGGCTCAGCCTTCCAAGTAGCTGGGACTATAGGAAGTGCTACCATACCTGACACACACACACACACACACACACACTCTCACTCTCTCTCTCTATATGTGTGTGTGTGTTTGTATATATATATATATTTTTTATTACTATTTTAATTGTAGAGATGAGGTCTTGTCAAGTTGCCCAGGCTGGTCTCGAGCCCATGTATACTAGTTCTCTGTACAAATTTTATTGTGCTTCAGAGGACAGGTGCACACTTCCTCTAGGACTAGACTAGTTCAGGCTCATCTGACTAGTCTCGTGTCCCAGATACCCCATACTCCTTCCTCTCCACTATCCCATTTTATTTATATACTTCTAGAGTTATTTCTTTTAATCTTTTCACTTCCTTAATTATATGATTGGGGGGCTCCTCCCTTGCCAGAGAATAAAGCCTAGATTCATTGTAGTCATATCTCCTGTTACTCTTTTTTCTTCAGCATATACTTCTGGACACCACTGGGCTTTTTGGGTACCTGAAAAACATCTAAAGCAAAGGTCTTTCATATGGGTTATGGTGATATGCACCAGAACCACTGATCATGATACCATGGGCATGTTCCTGGTGAGGGTTTCACGGCTTCCCTCAGATTTTTAAAGGAGTCTGTGACACAAGAGGCTATGAAGTCCAACTCTAGGGTATCCTCACTGCTTTGCTCATGCTTCTTTTCTTATGGCTAGAATTCCCTGCCTTATCATTTTTCTTTCGTGAGCATATTGTCTTTTTTTAAGGCCTACCTCGTATACCACCACTTGTATTGAACTTTTCCCAAATCCTTGAACCAGAAGTTATGATGTTTGTGCTAGGGGCTTTCTTCCACAGATTTTAGCTATTTGTGTACCTATTACATTTCACACATTAATCAGTGTTTCTCAACCTACAGACCACAGTGTGTAGAGTTAGTTCACTGAGTTGGATAATCCACAGACTCGTGGATATATGAGGGAGAACCCCCCAAAAACCTGGAATTATCTTTTGGAGGACAGGACACCTTGTAGTACACTTGGAATGTGTTCCTCTGGATCAAAAGGTCAACCAAAGTTTTATCTGGAAACGTTATTAAGGTTGTGTCACAATATGTGGAAGAAACAGCTTGAGTTGTGGCAAACAGATAACTGGTTCTTCCACTATGTCAATGTACCTGCCTACATTGTGCTGAGTGTTCAGCAGGTTGTTTTTTGTTTTGTTTTGTTTTGTTGAGTTGGGGCCTCACTCTTGTCTCCCACACTGGAGTGCTGTGGCACGCTCACGGCGACCACAGCCTCAACCTGCTGGGCTCATGCGATCCTTTCAACTTAGCCTTCCAAGTAGCTGGAACTGCAGGCACACGCCACCATGCCTGGCTGAGCTTTTTATTTATTGTAGAGTTGAGGTCTCACCAAGTTGCCCAGACTGGTCTCGAACCCGTTGGCTCAGGCAATCCTCTCACCTCGGGCTCCCAAAGTGCTGGGATTATAGGCGTGAGCCACTGTGCCTGGCTGTTCAGTAGTTTTAGACCAAAACCTGCATGACCCCATACCCTACTACCTATTTACCCAATCTTGCCCCAAGCAACTTTTTTTTTTTTCCCAATGAAAATAGTCCTCAAGGGGAAACATTTTGCTAATGTGGTAGAGAGGAAACAAACAAACAAAAAAAAAAAATGGCAGAAGCACTAAAAGACATTAAAATGGACAAGTTCAAAAAACTATTTTGAATAGTGGAAAAAGTGTCTCAGTAGGTGTATCGCATCAGACAAAGAGTACTTGAAGGTGACTGAAGTTTAAGCATGTAAGAATAAATACACAATTTTTTATAAATAAGTTCTGGGTTTTTTTTGGTCCCCCCCGTACATGCATCTGTCATTCTCACATGTGAAGGCAGTGTAACCCATGGCATTTTATATTAAAATCATACTTATAAAATGTGGAACTAACAGTACAAACTATAATGAGAATCATGTCTTTTTCACCTTTCTATCTATTGCTATGCCTTAGCCTGGTTTCTTGCCTCAAGTAGCCACTCTATAAGCTGTCCACCAGCTGCAGGGATGGGCAGTGTGTAGCTGACAGCAAGATAGCTCTAGGAAAGCCTTCTGGTGTGAGATTTCCCAGTCCTGATGCGGAAATCCTGAATTTCCTGAAATCTTCCTGTTTTCCAATATAGGTTTGAATATTTGTAAAATATAGTAAAATAAAGTCTAGTTTTTGAATATTTGTAAACGAAATCTCATTCGGAAGAAGGAAACTGAAAGTGTGCATCACTTCAGATTTGCTTAAGCTTCTTGTGTACTTAGAGACAGTGAGCTTCCTCAGCCCATCATTGCTAATTAACTGTTGGTGATTTAAAACACAGGCTTCCAGTAATTGTCAGAGGAGAAATAAAAAACATTTTCTTTTTAGTTACAGCATTTTGATGTTCAAAAAATTTGTATCCACAGTTCCTTATTTGAGCTGTTTTGCTAATGCTTTCTTTTCTAACTATCTTTGTGTAAATGAAACAATGACTTTTTTTTTTTTTGAGTTGGGGTCTCACTCTGTCTCCCAGGCTAGAGTGCAGTGGCACACTCACGACCACTCCACTGTTGACATGCTGGGCTCTAGCGTTCCTTCTGCCTCAGCCTTTCAAGTAGCTGGGACTACATGCACATACTACCACACCCGGCTGATTTTTTTATGTAGTGTAGAGCTGAGGTCTTGCCAAGTTGCTTGGGCTGGTCTTGAACCTGCAGGTTCAGGCAATCCTCTCTCCTCGACCTTCCAAAGTGCTGGGATTATAGGCACCGAGCCCGGCCTACAATGACTATTTTTTTTAACACGTCTTTCCTGGAGATGTAAAGTACCCTTTGCCAGACTTATTTAATTTAATAGCAATATTAAAAATTGTTTAAACACTTGTGAATTCTGAGACAAAGTAAAGAACAAGAAAAGACGCTTGTGGTAGGGAATGTGCACTGGACTGGAAGTGAGGAAACCTTGGGTCCTCACTCTGTTTCTATTAACTGTTACTTTTGTCAAATTACTTTGCCTTCTTTGGCCTCTGTTTTTCTTATGGGTCTAATAAAGGGAGGCAGAGATATAATCCTAAAAGATCTCCCCACTTTTAATTTTTTTCTGAACCACTGAGAATAATGAATTCAAAGACTATACATTAAGTGTCCACCATGCATCCTGCACTTAATACGCATTGGGGTGGTCCATGGAATAGATGTGATTTTGTTCTTAAGAAGTTCACAGTCTTGAGCAGATGAAGCTATAAATACAGTGTAGGTCACATTCATACAGATGCTTTTTCCAAATCACCCAGCCTCACTGAGTCTGTTTCCCTCTTTCTAAAATGGCAGCATGCCTTCTCACAGTGCTGTGAAAAGGTCAAATCCATGTGACAATACTTTGCAAACTTTAAAGTATCATGAATCCAGAGATGTAATGAGCTGTTTTGCAGTCATAATTCTGCTCACTTGATTTTTCCAAAGTCTCCAGAAAGCTCACAGTTGCCAAATTCAGTAACTTCATATTTTTTTTTTTTATCTGTTTTGACTTCTCTGCAGCAGTTGGCACTGTAGACATACCTTCCTCTCTTAGCCTCTGCTTTCTTAGTTTCTGTGAACTCTGGTCTCCCAAGTTCTCCCACTCCTTGGCACGTGTATGTGCAGCCTCTGACTTCCCTATTCTCTATATTTTGTATATGCAAACACTCACTTAAATAACTATAAACACACACATATAAATATGCATTTTATATGAACCGAAAGATGAAGGTTGTTATTCTGGCCCAGTGTCTCTGTATGTAACATTTGTGACCCGACCAGAAATGTATGTAGCACTTGAAATATTGTATGGTTTTTTGTAATTAGGTCTTTCGCTTAGCAAAATGTTTTCAAGATTCACCCATGCTGGAGTATGCATTAGTACTTCACTCTTTTATTGCCTAATAATATTCTACTGTGTGGATATACCCACATTTTATTTACTTATTCATCAATTGATGGATATTTAGGTTGTTTTCACTTTTCTGGCTGTTATGAATGATCCTGCTATGAACATCTGTATACAAGTTTTTGTGTGGGCATATGTTTTCATTCCTCTTGGACTTATAGCTAAGAGTGAAACTGCTGGGTTATGCCATATGATAATTTCACATTTAATACTTTGTTTTTGTGGAGTGGTCAGACTGTTTTCCAAAGTGGCTACACCATTTGCATTTTCTCCACATTCTTGTCAACACTTGTTTTTTTTCTTGTCTTTTTTCTTGTAGCACACAATAGGTGTGACATGGGATCTCATCCTAAGTTTGTATTAAAATGGAATAATATATATATATATATATAAATTTAAATCTATTGTTACTTTCTAGAAAAGGAATATAGTGTGAAGATTTAATGCTCATCATGCTCAGATTTGTTTCCTTCCTTCCTTTTATATTATAAAACAATGTGTTAAGTACTTTCTATGTAGCAACATTGTGCCTAGCCTTAAAAGTACAAGTAATAAAATAACTCATTCTCAAATGAGAGAGATGTGAAAATGTTAGGTCAATAAGCCTACGACAGCTGTCTTGCACAGTAGTAGTCACTGAGATGTGTATTGACTTGTACAATGCATGCTGTAAATAGTAGAGATAAGAGTGAGAGTGAATGGAACACTAATCGCTTACAATATTTCAAGTACTACATACATTTCTGGTCAGGTCACAAATGTTACATACAGAGACACTTGGTATATTAATTGCAATTTAATAATGCTAAGAGGCAAAAATAACACACAGTGTATGTATACACGAAGAGGGAGCCTCCCCAAGAAAAACCCTAGAATTATCTTTTGGGGGGGGGGAGTCCCTTATAATACACTCTGAATTTGTTTAAATGGTCAACTAACATTTCTCTGGAAGTTTTGACAGGCTGCGCCACAATTTGTGGAAGTAACATCCTTGAGTTGTGGCAAACAGGTGAATGATTCTTCCACCATGACAGTGCATCTGCCCATACCACACTAGTGTTCAGTAGTTTTTGACCAAAAACGGCATGGCCCCTATACCCCACCCTCCATATTCATTCAGTCTAGTCTGGAGCGACTTTTCTTAGTTTCCCTGTGAAAAAAGTCCTCAAAGGGAAAAGTTTTGCCCATGTGGAAGAGGTAAAACAAAAAACAGCAGAAGCACTAAAAGGCATCAAAGTTGACAAGTTTGAAAACTGTTTTGAACAGTGGAAAAGTATCTTAATAGGTGTATTGCATCAAATGGAAAGTACTTTGAACGTGACTGAAGTTTAAGCATGTAAGAATAAATACACAATTTTTTACAAATAAATTCCAGGGCTTTGGGGGAGTCTTCCCTCATATATACATACATACATGCATGCATGCACACTGTCATGTGACAATCTGGGTAGGATATACAAGCATTTTTGAATAGATAATTTAGAATAAAAGGGCATTCAGAGCTTTTTCTCACAGGACCTAAAGAAATTCAGGAGACCCGTGGAAAATTGTTTCCCCACAGACCTAATCACTGTTATTCAGAAATTAATGTATTCATTTAAAGATAGCTCTAATTTTGTTCTTTCCGTATTTGTTTGTTATTATATACTGTTTAACACACCTAAAATGATAGGGAAGGTATAAAGAGTCTGTTAATCCTTTGCGTATTCAGGGCAAGTAATACAGTTTATTCATTGTCCATGGAATAACATGGGTGATACTAAAAAGATGATGAAAAATATTCTAAGGTAAAGAATTTTGGAAGAGTTTTATAAAATGCTGACTTTTTCAAGTTGTCATGGAAGAAGAGAATTATGATAATTCAGAGCAATTCATTTTCCAGATTATTTATTGTTATTGAAGGGTCATCTGAACTTTTAAAATTTCTGTTAACTGTCAACCTGTTGCTTTATTCATGCAGCCTCTTCTTATTACAGGAATAAGAGGAGGAAAAAACCCTTTTTTTTCCCTTCCAACTTCAATTTGTAGTCTTATATTAAAGTGTAATGGTTCTGGTCTTTTGTGTTTACTGTTAGCAGAGACTTATTTTATAGTAAGTAAAATTTGACTTATTTCAAATGAGATACATTCAAAGTGAAGAGAGAAATCCTCCGAATGATTTTTTTTTTTTTTTTTAAGAAAATGTATTTGTTTCAATTCTTTGAAAGATGTGGATAGGATTTGGTAAAGTTACCAAATTTGTGATTACTTCCTTATTGTGCACACCCAAATTACATTTTGCAAAGAATATTCTGATATGTGAAATCCCAGGGAACCTGCTGAAGATCCTTTTCCACTTAAGATCACATTTATTTATTTACTTATTTATTTATTTGAGTCGGAGTCTCACTCTGTCACCCAGGCTGGAGGATAGTGGCATGCTCCCGGCCACCGCAGCTTCAACCTGCTGGGCTCAGGAGATCCTTCTGCCTCAACCTTCCAAGTAGCTGGAACTACAGGCACGCACCACCATGCCTGGCTAATTTTTTGATTTATGGTAGAGATGAAGTCTCACCAAGTTGCCAAGGCTGGTCTCGAACCTGCGGATCACGCAATCCTCTCACCTCGGCCTCCCAAAGTGCTGGGATTATAGACATGAGCCACCGTGCCAGGCCTAGGATCACTTGTAAATTTTGAATGTCATTTAGCAACACAGCAGGAATTAAAACCTTGACGACTGTGGTCCCTGCTGCCTCTCCTCTCTGTAATAGTGGAATACCTGAAATGAACAAATGATACGACGTTTGTTTCATGTGATTCTAGTTTTCAGTTATTTGCAAGCAGTTTAATTCCTTTCTTCTATTGTCACATAGTTATAATTTGACAAAAGATCTGCTAGCTTTTTGTCTTATCCTTCTTAGCCTACTAAGTAAAACTGTTGATCTCTATCAGCAGAACAGTTTAGTATCCACTCACCAAAGTGATCAGAAATCTATTAGGTACATACTATATTTTAGAGGGTATTAAATAAAAATCATAGTTTGTCTTTGAGCATTACAAATATGCAACTATTTGTTTAGATATTTCTATTTATATTATTTTGAATTACAGCTGAGTATTTCAGTTTTAATTAGATTAAAGGGATATAAGGTGCTTGGGAGTTGCAAGCACAAGGTGAGAAGACTAGTTTATTTTCTGTTTTTAATGTGTGCTTTCAGCTTTATTGGGTGTAAATTTGCATGCAATTTAAGTTTATAGTTTAAGGAGTCTTGACAAATGTTTAAATTGTGTAATTACTACCTCATCATGACAGGAACATTTCTGTCAGCTCAAAGGCTGCCTTTTGTCCCCTTGCACAATTAGTCTTCTGAGCATCGCACAAATCACACTCATATGTGTTCTGTCACTACAGTTTTGCCTCTTCTAACTGCTACGTAGATAGAACCATACAGTAGGTAGTCTTTTGTGTCTGACTTGCTTTTTTAACTTAGCAATAATACTCTTGTGATCAATCAGTATCGTTGTTTGTACCAGCCGTTCATTCCTTCTTATTGTGAGTTTATTGCCTTGCATGGACAGATTACAATTTGTTTACCTATTACGATTGGATGATACTCTGGGCTGTTTCCAGTTTGGAACTGTCATGAATTAAAGCGCTCTAGAAGTTTTATAGTTTTAGCTTTAACATTTACATATACGATGTATTCTGGATTCATTTTTATAAATGGTAAGGTTTGAGATCTTAGGGAATGTTTAACAATTTTATTTGTTTACATATGAATATCCATTTGTTAGAGCATCATTTGTTCGTAACAGTATTTTTTCACCACTGAAATGTCTTGGCATCTTTGTCTAAATTATTGGATCATATATGTGAGGATCTGTTTGTGGATTTTCTCTCTTTTTCACTGATCTATATTATATACCAAATCCACACTGGTTCGATTAATGCAGCTTTTATAGTGTGTCTTAAAATCATGTAGTGATTAATTTGAGGACAGCTGACACCTGTATTGAGTCTTCTGATGTATAAAGATGGTATTCCTATTTATTTGTTTGTCTGTTTATTTATTTATTTGAGTCAGAGGGTTACTCTGTCACCCAGGCTGGAATGGCAGTAGCATGGTCATGGCTACTGCAGCCTCTACCTGCTAGGCTCAGGCAATCCTCCTGCCTCAGCCTCCCAAGTAGCTGGGACTACAAACATGTGCCACCACATCCGGGTAGTTTTTTTTTTTTTTTTTTTTTACAGTAGAGAAGCAGTCTGATTATGTTGCCCAGAATGGTATCAAACACCTGGGCTCAGGCAATCCTCTTGCCTTGGCCTCCCTAAGTATTGGGATTGCAGTCTGAGCCACCAGGCCTGGCCACTTAAGTATATTTTGATAGTTTGGTAGTTTGTGTAGTTTCAGGGAATGCTCCCTTTTCATCTAATTTGATGAATTTATTGCAGTAAAGTGTATAACATTCTTTTATTCTTTCAGCATCTGTATAACCTGTAATGAAGTCCTTCTGTAATTCCTGATACCAGTAATTTGTAACTTTTATTTTGTTTTCTATCAGTTTAGCTAGAGTTTTATTTATATTACTGACCTTTTTGAGAAACCAACTTTTGTTTTCATTGCTTTTATTGTTTTCTTTTTTTCATTTCATTGACTTCTATTCTTTATTTTCTTTATTCTGCTTTGGGTTAATTTGCTCTTTTTCTAGTTTCTTAAGGTGGAAATTTGAGACCTTTTCTAATATTGCCATTTAATGTTATAAGTTTTTCTCTTATCATTGCTTTAGTTGTATCCCCGCAAATTTTATATGTAATTTTAAAAATTTATATTCAATTTGAAATATTTTCTAATTTTCTTTAACATTTTTATTTGATTTACGGGTTATTTGGAAGTTTGTTTTTTAAAATTTCCAAATATTCATTTTTTTCAAGTACATTTTGCTTTTGGTTTCAGATTTAATACTGTTGTGATCAGAAAACATACTTTTTATTATTTTAATTCTCTTAAATTTGAGATTTGCCTTATGCTATAGAATATTTGTTTTATGCCACAGAATATGAACAATTCATGTGCTTGAAAAAAATGTGTATTATGCTATTATTGGGTGGAGTGTTCTGTATGTGTTGGTTAGATAAAATTAGTTAATTTTTTTCAAGTTTTCTATATCCTTGCTGATTCTTTGTCTACTGGTTTTATCGATTAACTGAGAGAGGAGTGTTGAAATCTTCAAGGGTAATTTTTAAAATTAGTTCAAGCTTATAGAAAGTAGAGGGTTATAATGTTAAGAAGATTTGGAGTTGTAAAGGCTAAATAGAAATTTCTTTTTTTATGTTTGTAGAGGAGAGTAGATTTGCTTTTTAGAATTATGCAGACTTGTCATTTTAGTACCAGTCCTGCTATTTATTACTTTAGCAACCTCTCTTAGCCTTTTTCTTCTTTGTATAAATAGAGAAAGGCAAGCTTTGTGAAGCTATTGTGGTGATTCATAGAGATAATATATGTAGAATTTGTTACATAGTATGTGGTGTATATATAGTATTCTCATACAGAAATTTTTTTCTGTATTTCTGAAACTTGCAAACTAGGACATCACATTTGTATTTTGGAATTCAGCTGGTTTCATCTGTTGCTCTATTAAAATTTCACCCTTGGCCTACACCATGGCCTTAGTCTTTGTATATCTTTTTCAACTGCTTTTGTATGCCTAACTTTTATTAACAAGCTCTTTAGAGCCTTGATTAAGTACAGATTGCCTTAGTTGTATTGTGAAAAGGTTTTTTTTTTTCCCTTGACATAATTTTACTCACTTTGGATTAAAGAAAAAGATAGGCCTGTTGAAACAGTAGATACAGTTTCAGCAGCTGTAAAATCATCTCACGTTACTTTAGTGTCTGAAACCCGGCGTTTTCCTTTTCTTTCAGATAAATAGAGAAAACTGGTGTACAATAGAGCCATGCCCTGATGCAGCATCTCTTTTGGCTTCCAAGCAGAACCCAGGTAAGCTGAGATTTTTCCGTCTATTTTCTGGAGCCACAGTCTCACTCTAATAACAGATCGTTTTATTTGGAGAGCTGCCCTTCCTTAGCATGTCATTCAATAAATCAAAGAAAGAATTATACGATGTGATTTGATTTTGTAAGCATTTTGTCTCACAGTTGAAGATGAGCACATGTAATTACTTTTATTTTAGTAATAACAGACTTCATGTGTGGCTTTATGATTTTTAAATTCATTTGTGAAGGCATGTGCTATTCATATACATACACTTTTTTAACTGGTAGAATTATAAATATGTTATGAAGGACTTAACTGGGGGTTCTCAATTTCGACCACACATTAGAATTATCTGGGCAAACAAGCTTTAAACATATATTGATGCCTGAGTCTTATCCTCCGAGATTCTGACTGTGGGGTGTAGCCTGGGCATCAGAATCTTTATAAGCTCCTTTGATTGCCCTATTGTGTAGCCAAGGTTGAAAACAATTATACTTTGGCAGTATTGTCAGGAATGGAGCCTTTCCTTCATCACCTCTGAGTTATTAGTAACAATTCCTAGGGTAGGAAGCTCTTACGGCCTTGCTTATTAATGACACAGTGCATGACTTGTGGTTAGTTAGGATTTCCACCTTTAACCCAGGTTTAGCCACTAACTCCCTGTGACGTAAAGTGTGTTCCCTCATGTCTATGTCCTCTATTGTCTCTCATCTGTAAAGTGTTACTAGCTTGCCTTCACTGGGTTGTGGTGTACAGATGACATGGCAAGTAATTACAAGTCCCTGTGTCTGTTCCTATAGCTGCTAAGTGAATACTGGTAATTTGCATTATGAGTTTTTGAGACTGTTTAACCCAGCAAACACTGTTTACTTTCCCACTTTTTACTGATCTGCTTCAAAAATTACCTAGAACTTCTTATTTGCTGGTCTTTTAAGAAAGTTTAGCTTTAGTTGCCCTGCAGTAGAGTTAAAACCAAATTTGTTTAAAGAGGTTTCCTGCTGGTTCTCACCTCTCTGATTTTTCTACAAAGAATGTATTGAAAACAAACATGGAAAGCATTTTTTTGGTCTCACTTTTTGAGAGTGATTAAAGGGTATATTATGCTATTGTGTTTAGGGTCTCCAAGTTTAAGAAAGAGACTGTTCACAGATTTAACTGACACCTTTCCTGCCTCCCCCCTAGAATTATCTACTTAAATGTATACTACTGACTACATTTTGGTTCCTTAAATTGTTTGGGGCTTTTTCTAAAAGTGTAACTCCCAACCACCCAAACAGTGAAACTTTCTACCAAGTAAAGGTTAAATGAGGTTGCTCAGAATTTGAATATTCATAGAAGGAAGAGTCTCCACAGGTTGTTGTTTAAGCTATTCATTTAGAGATATGATTTTGAATCCCTTGAACATATTCTCCAGGGCATAATTTTGAATTTTGTCATAATTAGTTTAAGATTTCAGTTTAAACAAAATCCAGGGTCTGGTTTATGCTACTGAACTTCAGACTTGAGATTTTTATTTTAGGCATTGTTTTTTTGTGAATCCCAGGTGCTTTGCTTTGCAGGGTTTTTTTCTTTTTAAATACTTCTCAAGAGACAAATAGTATTATACTAAATAAGGAAATATTTTTAAAAATAAATTTGTAGGCCAGGTGCGGCCTAGGTGACAGAGTGAGACTCCAACTCAAAATAATAATAATAATAATAGTAATAATTGTGTATACTCTTCGCTCCTGGATAAATACAAGATAGGGTTATGATTACCATGGGTTAGTTTAACAGAGCTTAAACTAACTACAATTAGTTAAACTACAATTTGTTTGCATCTATGTCATTTTGAAACCAAATGTCTAGATAGCATCTTTAAAAGTACATTCTGCTGGTGCTAAAACACTAATAACTTCAGTACACAAAATTATAGACAGATTTGTATATGGCCTGGCTATACCCATATTCAAGGTAGTGTCATCCAGATACTTACTGAATCAAACTTTAAAGGTTAATGAAGCCTTGACTTCATTAGGTACATCTAGCACACACCTGCTGTGTGGTGAGGACCAGAGCTTTGGCTGCTGTATGGAAATGGAAATTTAGAGAGGGCAAATTACTTCTTGCCTGCGATCTTTCTTATAATGAGTAGTCAGACCTAAAGTTAAGCTAGATCATTCAAACTCTAAAGCCAGGGTTCTTTGCTCTTGTTTACGCTTTGCTATCCTGTTCCACTTTATTCCTTAGGAAGGGGATATAAAGGAAGAAGGAAAAATTGTATTAAATTTGAAAATTGACCAACACACGAGACACAGGGCATGGATTAACTTTGCCTTTAGGGATCCCCCTCCACATGGTTGTGGAGGTTATAATGGCTTATGGTCCTTATCTCTTCCTTTTTTTCTTTCTCTTCTCTTCTTACCTACCCTAACAGTCAACACTGTCTCACACAGTGTGCTCTTTTTATCCCATACTTGTTCCCTTGTAGTGCCAGCTTGAGTTTACTTTCTGGGTGAGCTATTCCTACCAGGGCTGAATTTTCCATTAGAATATCTTGAGCTGGTTTGTTTTCCAGTCTGGAATCTGGACGTGGTCTGTTCGACTGCCAGCTGGACAGCTAGCATCTCAGCATAGTTGCTGTGACAGCCCTTTCTTTCTTGGCCAGCCCCCCTATTTTTCCCTCAACCATGGAATGGAGTTTTTGATTTTTCCAAGTGGGAAATGGGAGGAATAGAAAGAGCACACTCACCAACTCCTCCTAAGTTACTACATACTCTGTGAAATGGGGGTGAGGGGAGGGAAGAAACATTCAGAATACCCTTAATTCCCAGTCTTTTAAAGGCAGGGCTATTAAAAAAAAAAAAAAAATCCATGGGTCCCGTCTCTTTTTACTTAACTACTTCCAGTACCTAGTCAGATGCGTAACTAACAGAAAAGGTCATTTTGTTGACAAGCTATTCATGACTTATACCAATCCAGTGCTCAGCTGACCTTTCTTCTAAGTTACCAGGGGCAAATAAGTTAATGATTATCAATTATTAATTATTAATTAGAACTTCTTTCCACTTTCAGTACGTGTGCATGCACACAAACAAAATTACAATGCAAGCGTAGAATCTAAGAATCAACAGAGACTGCAAGTTATCTAGTCCAGTCTCTACTTCCTTCTCTATCTGGATATCTCTTCTGTAATATCTTGACATTGTCATTCAGTCTCTGCTCCAGTTCTCTGGTAAAGTGAGTACTTTATGAGGCTACCAAATCCATTGCTCAGAAGTCATAATGAAGCTCTGCAGCTTATACTCAGTGTTCTTTGTTCTGTCCCCTGAACAGCACAGAGGGAAGCTATGACTGTCCTTAGGCATATTTTCTTCAAGGTCTTCTGAAAGCTAAATGTATCTCAGGTGTTTTCACTGTTGTGACCTCATTATTTTTTTATTTAGTTTACTATGTACTAGATTACATTTTTGTTTATAAGTATGATCTGGATAGCACATAGTAACAGGACTGTCCCCATTTTAGATTCCAATATGCTATCTATTAATAGAGTGTAAAACTGTTAGCGTTTCTGTTAATGTTTTGCCATCACCTTGTACAGTTAGTTTCTCTTAAATTTGCTTTCAACAAAAACCTCTAGTTAAATTTCTCATGAACTGCTAGATATCCAGGTTTTTACTCCTCTGTTTCTTAGCACTTAGTGTCACCTGCAAATTTGATGAAGTATGCCTATATGTCTGTCCAGATCACACGTTAATCTTTTCCACTCAGATGTCCCCTCTCAGGGGACATAAAGAGATTGCTGGTGATTATACAGGACAAACTCAGGCCAGCACAAGATTTTTAAAAGTGTATGTTTCCTTGAAGTTGTCCATTCAAATTGCATGAAAAAGCAAATAAAGAGATGGAACATATACTGAGATATATGTAAAAAACAAGCAGCTGGCATTAAATAGAAAGAGAACGATGTGATTCCATAGTGGTGCATAGACTAGATAATAAGTTACATTTTATTAAAATACTGGAATGGAGATGCATCACTTTTATCTTTAAAACTCCTTGAAAAAGTTTTATATCCACCCAATAATTGACTTTTTGGGTTGTTGGTTTTATCATCCACAAACCTCTTTAACCCTATTGCTACCAGGTCACATGTCCTTTTTGTTACAAAGTTAATAGGAGAGAAGAGCTAATTCCTTACTAATTCTAGGCTACTAAGTTTTTAGGCTTCCTCAGTGTAACAGTGTGTAATAGTTTTGTCAAGGACCCCTCCCTCTGTTTCACCAGAATCTTCATTCTAGTTATTGAACTGGAAACAGATTCTATCTAGGTGATACAGTTTTCTACTTTTTAGTACATTATTTCCCCAATGTAATATCTATTTAAGGTAGGAAAAATTAAATTATATTTCTGTTATTGCTCAGAAGAACCCATAAGTTTAATATACTGATAAGTTTATTAGGTATGCTCCCCCCTTTTGGTAAGACGCTTCCGGCAAGAATTTTAATCTCAAAACAGAAGTTGACCGCAAACCCTATCACATAGTTTACTGGTAATGGACTTCAGATTTTGGTGGCAAAAGAAAAATAATTTCCTAACTACAAAGAGGAAAATATTATCATTTAGTTACTTTCATAGAAGTAGGATATAGTTCCAAATCATTATTTTATCTTTCTGTGCCTAAGGTAAACATGGCAAACTTATGATTTTCCTGTAGTAACTGTATCAACCTAGAATTGGAGCAGCAGAGCTGAAGCTAAAGTATTGGTGAATAACATTTTATTTTTCAGAATGTGAGAACTTCCTGGATGTTGGACTGGGCAGAGAGTGTGCCTCAAAACAAGGTGTACTTAAAAGAGAATCTGGGAATGCTTCTGACCTCTTTCACTCACCCAGTGATGACATGGACAGCATCATCTTCCCAAAGGTATTGGGTGTACCTTTCTTTTGTCTTTGTCTGTCACCTCTCATGTTCCTAGTTGCTCTTTCCTAACTTTTTTTTTTTTCTCTCATGCTCATTGTCTTCCCAAGGCATATTGTTTCCCTAAATATATAACTCTGGAAAGTGAGTTGTGATCCAGCAGCCTGGTAGGGCCTCATTTACTCTCAGAGGAGTAGAAATGTTATCTTTTGAGAAGCAAACACCAGATTGCCAGGGTTTAGAAAAAGGTATTGGCCAAATGCATCTTCTGGGAAATCATGGCTGGTTACTTGCAGATTTTGAAGCTCACATTGAAGTCTAAGGAAATACAAGTTCCTTTAGAGTGAATTAAGTCGGATGATAGTGAACACTTCTCAGTGGGCAGGAAGGGACCGCAGATCAGACTATATGATGTCATGTGTATAAGTTAACCATAGAGTCATTTCTGATTAATGTGTTTAGGCCTAAAGCTTGCTGCTGAGCATGATGATATCACCCTTCCTCATCTAGCCTGTTTAATTGGAACTTTCTAGATCTCTGAGGAACCCAAGCTTTCTCCCTAGTGGAAAGCTCATCCACATGAATCAGCTCATGTTTGCATATAATTTGAGGCTGTCTAAGGGATGTGGGGGATGGTGGCACTTTGCTTTCTTTTGCTTGTGTTTGTTTCTAGTTGCAAGTTCTGTTTTGTCCCCTGGGAAGAATAGAGGGCTTTCCCACAGCAGAGACAGCAAATGGTACTCAATTACATCCCACAAGTGGTTTTCTTAATAGTAAGGGGGTAAAGGGACAGAAATATTGTGGCAGCTATGAAAAAGACTGTTCCTTCTGGTTTTATGATGACTTTGGAGAAGTGGCGAGAGCAGTTGTGTTAGTGGGTGATTAGGTTATCCAAGGTGCTGTGATGATACTGTGTAAGAATCGTGATGTAAGAATGGAATCTTAACATTCTGGAAATCTGGAACATATTGAAGCCTGTGTGAATGTATCCTGTGTACCTTCCTGCCCTAACCTTTTCTCTTGCGCATGTTGTCTTCCCAAGGCCCTTGGAAAGATTTATGCTACACGCATCAGAAATTCTATCGTTGTTACTCATAGTGAGTTGACTTAAGAAATTCTGCAAAGCAAAAAACTCCACAAGTTTGGAAGATCTGCCCTTTTCTGAAGTTATTTGGGAATAGGAAAATCAATGAGGTTTTTTTTTTTTTTTGAGTTGGAGTCTCACTCTGTCGCCCAGACTGGAGTGCAGTGGCCGCTCCCGGCCACTGCAGCCTCGACCTGCTGGGCTCCGGCGATCCTTCCGCCTCAGCCTTCCAAGTGGCTAGAACTACAGGCGTGCGCTACCACACCCGGCTAATTTTTTTTTGATTTATTGTAGAGATGAGGTCTCACCAAGTTGCCCAGGCGGGTCTCGAACCTGCGGGCTCAGGGAATCCACTCACCTCAGCCTCCCAAGGCGCGGGATTACAGGCTGAGCCACCGAGCCCCGTTTTTTAAAAAACATCAGAATGTGGGTAATTTGCACTGTGACGTGAGGCTTTAATTGTAGGACTTTTCTTCCCCTCGAGGGAAATTCCATTCTGAAGGTACATGTTTCTAAAAGCATGCTGCTTTTCTCTGAGATAAACAGATTAGACAGTATCTTGAAGTTACAGCTTTAAAATGGGATCATTGATAATCACTGAAACTGGATCCTAGATACAGAGAGATTTGACAAAACATTTATGAATGTTTGAAATTTTTCATAGTAAAGAAGATTGTTTTTATTGATATGTCATCATTAAGCAGTACTTGCTTGTAGTGTTCTAGACACATGATGGCTTGTCCCTGCTTGTTACCATTTCTGAAGAATGATAGTGTTTTTCGGGTCATTAAATTGAAGTTTTCCTAACTAAGGAGAATTAGAATTTCTTATGTTTTACTTTCTTAGTCTGCCAAAAGTAGTTAGAAAGTTGCTTATACAAATGGCTTGTGCTAGATTTGGCAGTTTGTTGTTGGTTTTTTTCTTCAAGAAAAAAACATAATTTTTACAAATTAAAGTATACTCCCTGGCCGAGCGCATTGGTTCATGCCTATAATCCCAGCACTTTGGGAAGCTGAGGTGCGAGGATTGCCTGAGCCCATGGGTTCGAAAGCAGCCTGGGCAACTTGGTGAGACCTCATCTCTACAATAAATAAAAAGATTAGCTGGGTGTGGTGGCACATGTCTGTAGTTCCAGCTACTTGGAAGGCTGAGGTGGAAGGATCACCTGAGCCCAGCAGGTCAAGGTTGCAGTGGCCTTGAGTGTGCCACTGCTCTCCAGCCTGAGCGACAGAGTGAGACTCCAACTCAAAATAAAGTATACTACCCAAATAAACTTTTACCTACATTTCATAACAGACTGCTTAGAGAAAATTGGAAATGGTGGGCACTTCTCAGCTCTTCGTGTATGCATGAAAATGTCTAAATGACCTTGGAAGAGATCAAGAGGGTTTTTCCTCTTAGTATTTCTACTTTACCAAAGTAGTTTGTGACCAGGAGAGGCTTTGCCGTAAATGTTTTCTTTGGCATTAATAAACCAAGCATTTACTTTTGAAAAGGAAAGAAGAAAGACAAATTAATATTGACAGAGTGCTTAATGTACAATAGGCACTGAACTGGATTTTTTTATATATTTGATCTCATTTCATGTGCCCAGAAACCCTGACAGGTAGGTGATTTTATCCTCATTATACCCTTGAGAAAGTGAGGTTCTGACTGGTAAAGAAATGTATCCAGAATAACCTAAGTCAGCTGAGCAACAGAATTGAGACCCGACTCTAAAACTCATACTTTTTAAAATTTTGATCTCAACCTCCAAAAACCTGCTGTTATAGCCAGTGGTTAAATAAAAGCATGGCACCAGCAGATAGGCCATCAGCTACTTCCTTAAAAGCCTTCCTCAGTGGTTACCCACACAGCATGTGCTGCAAAATATCAAAATGCTCCGGGATTTCTTCCCAGGGCTTAGCCCTCTTCTCCTTTCTCTTCTAAGAATTAATCTGTAGGCAGGGCATTGCAACATCTTTTTCTGTGAACCATGAGTGGTGCGTTAGGTCACTTCCTGCCCCCACTTATGTCACTCTGGCCCTACAGAGGTCTTTTTAACAGCCTGTAATGTTTGTCATGAACTTTTCACCTTAACCTTGTATTTTTAGCCAGTATTTATCAAATACAACTCTTCTCTGTTATGAGCTTTATGCTTATTCTTACAAATATTTGATGGTTCTTGATGTCTTCTCTTTAGTTTAACAGCATAAAATTTAGATTTTGTTTTTAAAGTGAGAAGAAATCCTGGAATTCTTTTGATACTAGCTAAGATAAAGTGTGGTCATAAAATATAAATGGTGTAGGCTACTCTGCTATCCCAAAGGATAATTAAAGTCAACAGGAAATATTTATAGTTGCTGCTCTTTTCCCAAAGAGAAGCAAATCAAAGCCCTTATGCTTATTTTTGCCCCAGGTTAGAAGATATATCTGCAATTGATAAGAAAATCAAAGTGACTTCTCGAAGATACAGAACCTTAAGGGAGCATCCTTTCTGTCATGTGCTGTAGTTTGCTTTCAAGTACTTGATCACCAAGCCCAAAAAATTACCTTTTTTGGGGGAAATTTTTTAGAGACAAAAGCAAATAAATTTATAGAATCTGAATTAGAAAAACTGCCTATGCATAAGATCTGAAATTATTAAAATTTTAAAACTGTGAACCAGTGATAATGCTTGTGATCAGGTATTAAGATTCTTAGATAAAATATTGTACATCAATAGCTTTGACTTGCATTTCCTTGACAACTAATGATGTTAAACACATTTTCATGTGTTTACTGGCCACTTGTATGTCTTCCATTATGGAATGACTTTTCAAATCTTTTGCTCATTTTTAAAACTTGGATATTTATTAATATTGGAAGGTGGGAGTTCTGTGTATATCCTTGATACCAGTCCTTTGTCAGACTTATGTTTTGCAAATATTTTCTCCCAGTCTGTAGCTTGCCTATTCACTTTCCTTATAGCATCTTGATGAGCTAAAGTTTTTCATTTTAATGAAGTGTAATTTATTAATTTTTTATCATTATTGCTTTCTGTGTCCTGTTCTGTTATTTATTTGCCTGTTCCTAGCCTTAATGTTTCTCATTAGCTGTTTTATAGTTTTAGCCTCATGTTTATTATCAGGATCTATCTCAATTTTATTATACACATTTTAATAACAGTTCTATTGTTTATAGTAGTAGGATTCAATCCTAGCTGTACCTAGAATCACTTGGAAAGCTTAAAAAAGAAAAAGGTGCACCTAGACTCTACCCCATACCAGTTAAATTAGAATCTTGAGTTTATTATTTAATGTCACTGAACCTCAGTTTTCTCCCCTATAAAATGGGAATAACAGACTTACTAAATTGAATAATTGTAAGGATTAAAAGAATTAAAGTAAATGAAAGATTATGTATAAATCACTTAGCATAGAGCCCCACATGTGATGTGTAGCCGTAAATAATTTTTATTCAAATTCATGTTATAGTTATTTTGCACATATATTTAAGAATAACAACAGCTTTTTGGGCTTTATATAGTCATCATCATCATTTTTAGGTCTTTTCATAATTTTTAACTATGTAATTACTTTGTAATTCAGAACTCCCCTAGTTTATTTGACCTGAAATTAAGCGTAACAGTGTTCTTGGGTCACTCAGCATCTCTTCAACTCAGCTCCTGCCACTGGCTTTCATTCTCCCACATGTGGGAAGAAAACCAATTGTGAAAGTTCAAAGGAGGAAGGATTTTTGTGTCATTCTCAGGGATAAACTCTTAATTTCCCCAGTGTGTTTTCTTTCTCACATGCATACATGACTCTTACTTACACCTCTTTTATGTCTATCTTTCTAGATCTCTTCTACTTCTTCACCCTAACCAAGTCTTATATTCCTCCACAATAACTTCATATTAAGAAAAACAAACAACTTGTATTTAGCAGGGAATTAATGTTTTGGTCACCTGCTTATAAAGCTTGAAATATCACCCACTTTGACTCCATGTAAATCAAGTTTGTTAGTTAAACTGATCTCATGGTGCCATTCCTCCAGACAATCGGATAATATCCTAAGTCCCTGAAAGTCATTTAATTAGCAGACGCTCAAGATAAACCAATTTCTCTAAAGAAAGACTGACACATAGCTCAAAAACTCTCAAGAGGGACTTCAGACCTTAGGCATGGAACATTCTGTTATGTGTCAGAAGCCATATATTTTTTCCCCTTCTAATATATAATGGAAAAACAGCATCCCCAAGCACAGTGTTTTTTTTGGCAGTACAGGGAGGGGAGACAGAAAATGGGGGAAGTAATTGTTTTTATGTCTCTTATTTCACAGACCTCTGTAAGAACTTCAGCACTAATAGATTCAGGGACTGGAAAGGAATTTTCTTTCAAAAAAATGTCAAAAATGTTTTTTAAATCCTCTTTTTTTCCTCTATCATTCATAATTTAAATAGATAGTACCTTTCAACAGAATTATGCTAATTTTTAACCTCTCTAGATCTAAAGATTATCTATTTAAGTCTTTTATAATAGATGGAGAGGCAAAGTGAAAAAGTGACTTAGCCACAGTCATACACTTAGCTATAGAAAGGCTGTGACTATATTCTGGGTTTGATTTCTGGTTAGGCTACTGGCTGTTTTGTAGTCTGTAGGGATAGTGTAAAGACATGATAAAGTTGGGAAAACTCTTTTGAGAACACTTAAAAGTCTTGGGAAAAATTAATTTAGAGCTTCCTTTAGAGTCAATACAGAATTAAAGAAAACTATTTGCTTTAGCATTTAATAATTGAGCTCAGTTTGGAGTTTTGTCTTGTTTTTCCTTTTTCAATTAATAACCACCAGCTCATAATAAGAGCTGCATAGTACAGTAAAAATTCTGAGTATAAGAATATTATTCTGGAAAAACCCCTTTGGGTCCCCTCCCGCTGCCCTGCCAGGAGCTTTCCTGTCTTTTAAATAAAGTCCTGCATACTCACACACACAAAAAAAGAATATTATTCTGTGTGAACCTTATTCTTATCAGGAGTGTAAGACTAAAGAAATCATGTAGTTACAGTGAAGACTCCCTCAGCATTTTTTAGTGAGATCAGAGTTAAAAGCAGGAAATGTTATAGCACACACCAGGAAGAAAGGCTGTTGAGGATATATTACAGACAAACTATGTATAGCATGTGTACAAGTCATCACAGATTTTTCCTTTTAAAAAATTTCCTCCTGAGAAATTACTTTTAGAAAGATTTTCCCATTTTATTTTAATGTCTTTAAAAGGGTAAATGGCTTGTTTCATGAATTTCAGATTAGTAAAGTGCCAATGAGATAGGTCTTTTTTTCAAGGCAGTGTTCTTAGAAGACTGGATGCCAGAGTGAAGAAGCACCTTTTCTACTGTCTGTGGGTTATTTCCAAACTGGGAAGAGCTAACTTATAAGAATAATATATGAGAAATGGATAAGTGGGAATTTTTACTCAGCGATCTTGTTACTTTCTTTTCTTTTTCTTTCTTTCTTTTTTTTTTTTTTTTTAGTTGAAGTCTCACTCACTCTTGTCACCCAGGCTGGAGTGCAGTGACATACTTATGGCCACCGCAGCCTTGACCTGCTGGGTTCAGGTGATCCTTCCACCTCAGGCTTCCAAGTAACTGGAACTACAGGCATGCGCCACCATGCCCACCTAATTTTTTTTTTTTTTTTTTTTAATTTATTGTAGACACGAAGTCTGGCCAAGTTGCCCAAGCTGGTCTCAAACCCCTAGGCTAAAGTGCTGGGATTACAGGCATGAGCCACCATACCCGGCTGAGATCTTGTTTTCTGAAGTCTTTCTTGTGTGTTTTGGAACAGACTTGTCACACATTTTGCTTTATTGATGTCTATCCTGTTTGTTGCTTGGCATTGTTTTAAGAATCAGAAATGTAGGCAGCTAAGAATGAGTGTGTTAGTTTTTAGGGCTGCTGTAACAAATTACCATAAAGTGGGTTGCGTCAAATAGCAGAAATGTTTTATCTCACAGTTCTAGAGGCCAAAATCAACGTGGTAGTGAGGTTGCTTTCCTTCTGGCGTCTCTGAGAAAGACTGTTTCCTGCCTCTTCTAGTTTCTGGTGCTTGTTGGCAGTTCTTGTGTTCCTTGGTTTGTAGATGCATTGCTCCAATCTCTGCCTCTGTCTTCACATGACATTCTCCCCTGTGTGTCTCTTCTCTTATAAGGGCACCACTCATGTTGGATCTAGGGTCACTTCGGTATGACCTCATCCTAACTAATTATGTCTGCAAAGACCCTGTTTCCAAATAAGGTCACGTTCTGAGAAGTACACATATTTAAAGAGGACACTCTTCAACCCAGTACAGTGAAAAAGCTAAGACATTCTTAAAGTGTCCTGTAAGGTTGGTATTTGTGACTATTTGCATTGTCCTTCTCTGTGGAGAGTGGCCCCACGAATAGGAACCCTTCAGGATGTTGATGTCAGTTCCTCATTAACTTAAAAAGAATAGCCAGTAATTTTGTTTTTAAAAAATAGCTACCCTCTTTTTTCCAAATTGCTTGATGAAGCACAGTTTTATTTTACAGTGTGACCCAGTGAAAGAACTTAGAGATCTTGTTCTTATACGGTTTTTAAAAGATGGTTGAGAAAGTGTAACATAGCAATTTGAGTTAAAGTCAACGTGGATTCAAATCTTGATTCTGCTGCACATACCTGTGTATTGGTAAAGTCCACTGGACAGTTTGGGCTAGGATTTTTTGACCTCTTGTGATCCCTTTGCATCTTCTCTCTCAACCTCATTCCACACATTATGTGAAAAGCAAGGAAACTGGATTCTATAGAGTAGAAGAAAATCTTACATTAGCTGGCAAGATCCAGCTCAAAAGGTATAAAGAATGCTTTAGAAGGTGTAGTGTGCTTTTGAAGTATTTTATTATACTTTTTAAAAAGATATTTCTTCTGGTATACGGCTTGTTTTCTGTTCCAAAACTGAAAGGGCTCATTATTTCACATACATTTTTATTTTCAAAGAACCATTAATTTTTTCACTCTTAATTAAAACACTGATTAGACTGGCTAATTAGGAAAATATTGTGAAAAAGGCCAAAAAAAAAAAAAAAGAAATCACAGAATGCCCTTTTGTTTCCTGCTTCCTATCCAGTAAGAATGCAAAATAAAGATATTAAGACCATGCTCACATTTGTAACTGAGAGTGTGATCGTACCTCTCTTAGACACTTTTATCTTTTGCTGGATGCCATGAAGCATCTGTGTTCTGATGTCTTTCAATAAGTAGAGAATGTCAGGCTACTAGGGCTGAAGCTGCACAATTCCTGTTAGGTTCTAGAGGTTGCAGGCAAAGAGTATCATGACTTTATCAAAGACCTGATTTCCAGGACTGATTATTTAATGTGTAGTTTGACTTCATAACACTCAGCCAGTTCTCACTGAAATGAGAAAAAGAAATAGCTTTCTTCTATTTAAGTATTTGTGGCAGACTTTAAGTGGGTTCGTAAGCTATTCTGCATTTTTCAAAGGCCACTAAGAACAGTCACAGACTTGCTTTTGGCATATTAATTTCACATTATTATTGTAGCCAGGCAGACTCTTTGTTTTCAGTTAAAGCTTGTGGGGGGGAAAAAGTTAAGCCTAGTACTACTTGGATTTAGAGTATTATACAGCAGAAACTCCAAAGCTAAATGGGCTTCTTTCAGTTCAGCTGGTGATATTGACTGAAAGAACTAACCTAAGTTAGAGTTTCTTTCCTCTAAAGGAAAGAAAAAAGTTTGTATTTCTAGTCTAGTACCTCTAGAAAGAGGATAAACATAGACCATTTCTTTACTGGAGGCCCAAGGGGGTTTGAATCCAGCAGTGATTATACTTTAAAAAATAAAAATCTGTGTTTGTTTAAAGTCAGTTATGATCTTACCTGCCTGCGACCCACTGTGAAGCCATTGGCTTCATCTGAAGTAACTGAGGTGGTTTGCTTGGTTCAGCTAGTTTCAGCCATACATGCTTTCTTTCCATTACAGCCTGAAGAAGAGCAACTGGTCTGTGATATCACTGGATCCAGTTCTTCCACTGATGACACAGCTTCCCTGGATCAACATTCTTCTCATGGCAGCGATGTTTCCCTCCCTCAGATTTCAAAGTCAAACAGGTCCGGAGATCAGCAAAGCCTGAATGGTTGCTGCAGCCATGGGGTGGGAGCTGAGGGTCGAGAGAGTGAGAGTGAACCTGCTGGCCCAGGTGACATGGAGGAGGAGATGGACAGTATCACTGAAGTGCCTGCAAACTGCTCTGTCCTGAGAAGCTCCATGCGCTCTCTGTCCCCCTTCCGGAGGCACAGCTGGGGGCCTGGGAAAAATGCAGCCAGTGATGCAGAAATGAACCACCGCAGGTGAGATGGGAGGCTGTTTGTTTAGTGTCTCAGCGTCTGCTTGCTTTGGAGAAGTTTCTGATTTGGTATTATTGTTGGTAAAAGAATTTAGGAGAAACCGGGCTTGGTTGCTCAGCCTGTAATCCCGCGCCTTTGGGAGGCTGAGGTGAGTGGATTGCCTGAGCCCGCGGGTTCGAGACCTGCCTGGGCAACTTGGCGAGACCTCATCTCTACAATAAATCAAAAAATT
>CAUYQG010047100.1:0-38758 GCA_963574415.1 Tarsius wallacei | reverse complement strand
GTCAATCTTAGCTTTTGCTGCATTTGTTTTTGAGGATTTGCCATGAATTCACTGCCTATTCTGATATCCAAAAGGGTGTTTCCTAAGTTTTCTTCTAATATTCTTATAAGCTGAGGTTTCACATTTAAATCCTTGTTCCATTTTGAATTAGTTTTGGTATATGGTGCTAGATAGTGGTCCAGTTCCCTTCTTCTGCATGTGGTCAGCCAGTTTTCTCAGCACCATTTGCTAAATAGGATTTCCTTTTCCCAGTGTTGGCTTTTGTTGGCTTTGTAGAAGATGAGTTGGTTGAATGTCTCTGGTTCTATCTCCAGATTCTCTGTCCTGTTCCATTTGTCTATATGTCTACTCCTGTACCAGTACCATACAGTCCTGGTTACTGCAAACTTGAAGTAAAATTTAAAGTCTGAAAGTGTGATGCCCCCAACTTTATTTTGCTGAGGATTGCTTTAGTTATTCAGGCTCATTTCGGCTTCCTTATAAATTTCTGTATTGTGTTTTATGTATGTGAAAATGACACTGGCAATTTGATAGGAATTGTCTAATTGCCTTGGGTAAAAAAGACATTTTGATGATATTGATTATTCCACTCCATGAACATGAGAGTGGAAGACCATTAGTTTGTATTATCCTTCATCTCTTTGAGCAGTGCTTAGTGCTTTTTAGTTTTCATTGTACAAGTCTTTTACTATTTGGTTAGGTGGATGCAAAGGTATTTTATTTTTTTGTGACTATGATGAATGAGATTGTGTTTTTGATTTGGTTCTCAGCCCGTTTGTTATTGATGTATAGAAATGTAACTGATTTTTACACAATAATGTTGTATCTTGAGACTCTGCTGAAGTTATTTATCAGTGTGAGGAGGTTTTTGACAAACTCCCTAGGATTTTCTAGGTATAGAATCATATCATCTCAGCACTGAGCCTCAGTCCAACACCCAGTCCCACTACCTTCCTTCTCTTTGATTTTTAAAGAGTGATTTACTTAGCGGAGACTCCTACTCCTTCCTATCTTGATCTGAGCTGCCTGCCTGCCTATCCCATCTTCACATGTCAGTCCCCTCCCGTCAGTCTGTGTGCTGTCTGTGTCTCGGCCATGTGTGAGCAGTGTTCTGACTCCCCACCCACCCTGCTGTCCCTACACCATTGAGCCTCAGTGTGCTCTGTATACTGTGTCATGTCTGTTACACCAATTAAAGAAGCAGGAAGGCTTAAGAAAAAAAAAAAAGAATCATGTAATCTGCAAAAAGGGATAACTTTAATTCCTCTTTTCCTGTTTGGACACCTCTTATTTCTTTCTCCTGCCTGATTGCTCTGGTTAGGATTTCTAGTACTATGTCAAAAAGGAGGGATGAGAGTGGACTTCCTTGTGTTGTTCTAAATCTTAGGGGGGAAAGCTTCCAACTTCTTCCCATTAAGTATGACGTTGGCTGCAAGTTTGTCTTAGATGGCACTTGTTATTTTGAGGAATGTTCCTGAATGTTCTTTGGATGCTTAGGTGTTCGAGGTTTTTTATCAAGAAGGGATGTTGGATTTTATCAAATGCTTTTCTGTATGTAATGAGACAATCATGTAGTTCTTGGTTTTGCATCTGGTAATGTGATATATTACATTTATTAATTTACATATATTGAACCTGCTTTGCATCCCAGATATGAAGCCCACTTAGTCATGATGATCGATCTTTGAAATGTGCTGTTGGATGAGGCTCAGGTTTTGAAATTGGCTCAGTATCTCTTTGGATTCAAGAAAATATAGATGAAGGAAGCATAAAAAAAGAGTGGCTATGTTAAGAACTAAGTTATGATCATAACTTCACCGTTGAATATTGCATAATTTAAATTTTTATATTTTGGCAGTAATTATAAACATTTGAAACTATTTACAGTGACGACATAAGTAAAAATGATTGATATCTTCCCGTTAAGTCAGTCTTAGTAAAAAAATCCAAGTGGCACAGCTTTCATAATGTAGTCTGAATACTATGCAACTGTATGATTGGAGTTTTGTGTGTGTGTTCGCTCATGTGGGTGTGTCTTCTATTTTAGAGATGAGGGATAGGTAAGTGTCCCCACATTGGTTTGCTGTTAATTATTAGAAATTTAGTATTTTATTTTCTGCTGGGAAAAATAAAATTTTAAATATCTAATTTAGTGTTAGATGCAGAAGATGAATTAACCTCAAAATAAACACAAAAGTTTCAGCAAGTGTCATCTGAAACCATTATAGCTCCGCAGATATTTCTTAACCTTCTTTAGTTAAATACACACCAAAAGAGCTCGTTCTTTGCAGACTGCACATCTGTTTACGTTGTAGGTAGTAAAACAAGATGATACTCCTGTTGAATATTTTTTTGGAGATCCTGAATTTATCTTTCAACCTTCAAATTATAAATCAGAGATAACGCATGCTTATAAATACTGTCCCTACGTTATTTCAGTTTTTTTCAAAACAATTATTTTAAACTAAAAAGGATTAAAATGTTAAAAAATAATTTCCACAAATCCTTTACCCTGTTTCCCCAAACAGTAATCTCTTATATTAATAAAACTGTAGTACAGTTATGAATACCCAGGAAATTAATAGTAATAAGATATTATTAACTAATATACACACCTTATTCAAATTTTGCCATCTCATTAAGGTCATTTTCTGGTCCAAGGTTCAGTCCATGACCACATATTGTCTTTAGTTATCAGATCTCCTTAGTATCTTCCAAATCTGTGATAGCATCTTAGCCTTCTTGTCTTGTATGACCTTGACACTTTGAAAGAATACTGGCCAGTAATTTTGTATATTGTTCCTTAATTTGGATTTGTCTGATATATCCTCATGTTTAAATTCTACTTATATATTACCTAATTTTGTAAATTTTGTATATTAGGAATTACATAATGTTTATATGTCTTACAACTGGTAAATGTTTACTGAAAACTTGAGTAACGTAATATCTGCCATGATTCTACACTGCAGAGTTGTAGTTTTTCCTCTTTATCAAGTATTTTGTGGGGAGTTTGTTTAATACCATGGAAATATTTTGGTTTTAATTATACTTTTACTGATAGATTATGGATTCATTGATAACTCCAGAAAAAAATTATTACTGTGCTATATGCCCCCCTCAAATGATTTCCTATTCCTCTTCTTCTTTCAACATGTGTTAGTTGAAAATACTACTAATTAATGAAAACTGGATTTTATTTTCCATTGTACTATGGCTTTGAGATAGCAATTATTAGTGCTATTTTTAAAATAATCTTGAGTGTTAGGTGTTACTTTTCACTCTGCTTTTGTGTAGCTGTTGTTAGCAGTACTATGATATATTTGTTATTAAGGCCACTTCATGGAAATGTGTTTAGCATATTTAACGTGTTCCCTGCCTTTCTTTTCTTCTTCTCTGAAGTTTTTTTTTTTTAAATAATTTCCCACATATATATGTGTATATATATATATATATATATGTATAGTATACAATCCCATATATATATTCCCACTTATTTTCCTTTCTTCACGTTTTGAGACCTCATGCTGAAGATATTAACCATAATATAAAGGGCTTCGGATATGATTCCCTTTAAATAAATATGAACTGATTAGCAGAAGCGGAAAAATAATACTTTATTTTGGTTTAATTTCCTGAGCCAGAAAATTGACACACTGGGATTGTGAGAAAAGTCTACCTAATATTGTAAGAACTAACAATGATACAGAGCTCTTTGCTATGTACAACCCTTAGAAAGACAGATTGGCAACAAAAGTCAAACAAACCAAGGGATTGGTGGGAAAGAAATTAAATAAACAAGTTCTGAACAGAAAGTAACTGGTCCCTAAAGGCTTTTTAAAAGAAAAGAATTTTGACTGGATCTTGAAATAAATGTTTCTGACATAGTTTGAACAAAAGAAGAAGCAGCCCTCTGGCCATAGATCAAATTTTCTGAGGAGACTGGGATGTGTCACTTTGGAATTCCACAAGCCAGAGCAGAACATGGCTGGGAAGGTCATAAAGATGAATGGCTGGATAACTACTGAAGATCAAAGGAGGGGAAAAGTTGAAGATCTATTTCAACTAAAAAATAAAAGGAACCTGTAAACTAAGTTTATTTTAGTCTGAAGAAGAGCTAAGGATGTATATTATGTAATAGCATTGCAAGAGTCAAGGTTTTTGTCAAGGGAGAAAATAAAACATTTATTTTATTTTTTGATTTTTAAATTTATTTTTATTTATTTTAAAGATATGGGGTACAATTCAGGATCATGTAGATAAGTGGCCATCGTACAGGTAAAATTTGGGCCTCCCTGTGATCCCTACTTCACCTGGTTTGAGATCAGGTGTACTTATTAATATCATGTGTCTCCTTCCTGGGAGTTTCCTGCTACTGCCAATTCCTTTCTTATAGTATTATGATAAATGTTCAGGATCCACTTATGAGTAAGAATATGTGGTATTCAGTTATTTGTTTCTGTGATAGGTCACTGAGTATTATAGACTTTAAATCTATCCAAGTTGCAGTGAAGTCCATAATTTTGTCTTTCTTTATGGCTACATAATATTCCATCATGTATATGTATCACTTTTTTTTAATCCAGTACTCTCTTGATGGGCAGCACGGTTGGTTCCATGTTTTAGCTATTGTGATTAGTGCTGTGATATCTTTTTTGTAGAATGACTTGAGTTCTTCCAGGTATATTCCCAGCTGGGTCATATGGAAGGTTTAATTTTTACAGCTTTTAGGAATCACCACACTGTTTTCCAGAGAGGTTGTACTAGTTTACACTCCCACCAGCAGTGTAGAAGTGTTCCCTATTCCCTGCATCCTCTCCAGCATCTGTTGTTTTCTTAGATATTGATTATGGCCATCCTGATTGAAGTTTGGAGGTAGCTCATTGTGGATTTAATTTGTATTTATTTGATGATTAGTGAGGCTGAGCATTTTTTCATGTTTCTGTTGACTGCTCGTATGTCTTCTTTTGAGAACTGTCTATTTACATATTTTGCCCACTTTTTAATCGGGCTGTTTGTTTTTTTCTTTTCAGTGAATTGGAATTCCTTGTAGATAATGGATATTAGGTCTTTATCAGATGTACAGTTGACAAATATTTTTTCTCATTCTGTGGGTTGTCTTCCCATTCTCCTGATGGTTTCTTTTGCTTTGCAGAAGCTTTCAATTTGATGGGGGTCCCACTTGTTTGTCTTATCTCTTATGGGCATTTGGGAATTTGATCAGGAGTTGGCTACCTACTTTGATTCCCATAAGGGTGTCTCCTGCATTTCCTAAAATTCTTATAATTTGAGGTTTTATGATTAGGTCATTCATCAATTTAGAGTTGATTTTTGTGTGTGGTGATAGGTAGGGGTCCTGTTTCAATCTTCTGCATGTGGTCAGCCAGTTTTTCCAGCACCATTTACTGAACAGGTTCTCCTCTCCCAGTGGTTGCTGCTAGAGGCTTTGTTGAAGATGAGTTGGTTGAGAAATTGAGGTTTTGCTTCTGGAATCTCAGTCCTGTTCCATTGGTCTATATGCTGTGTTTGTACCAAAACCAAGCTGCTTTGATTTCTGTAGACTTATAGTAAAGTTTAAAGTTTGGAAGTGTGAAACCTCCCACTTTGTTTCTTTTGCTAAGAATTATTTTGACTATTTGTGGTCTTTTATGTTTCCATATAAATTTATGTACTGTAATTTCCAGGTCTGAGAAGAATGTTGGTAATTTAATGGGTATTGCATTGAATCTGTATATTGCCTTTTGTAGGCTGGACGTCTTAACAATGTTGATTCTTCCAATCCATGAGCATGGAATATATTTTTCATTTGTTGTTCTTCTTTGATTTCTTTGAGCAGTGTTTTATAGTTTTTGTTGTAAAGGTTTTATACCTCTCTGGTTAGGAAGATGCCAAGATATTTGTGTGTGTGTGTGTGTGTGTGTGTGTGTGTGTGTATGTGTGTGTGTGTATGTGGCTATTGGGAGTAGGATTGTAGTTTTTATTTGGTTTCCTGTCTATTTATTGTTGTTGTATAGGAATGCAGACATCTTTTGCACAATATTGTTTGTACTCTGAGACTTTGCTAAAGTCCTTTATCAGTGCAAGGAGGTTTTTGACAGATTATCTTGGGTTTTCAGGGTATTGGATCATATCACTAGCAAAGAGGGATAACTTAACATTCTCTTTTCCTATTTAAATACCCCTGAATTCCTTCTCTTGTCTGATAGCTCTAGCTAGGACTTCCAACTCTTACGTTGAACAGGAGGGGTAAGAGCTGGCTCTTTGTCTTGTTCTGATTTTCAGAGGAATAGATTCCAATTTCTGTTTGTTTAGCAATATGTAGGCTATGGATTTATTTAAGATAGCTCTTACTATTTTGAGGTATGTTCCCTGTATGCCTAGGTCTTTAAAGGTATTTATCAAGAAGAAATGCTGTATTTTATCAAAAGTTTTTTTGGCATCTACTGATATAATCATATGGTTCTTGTTTTCACATCTGTGGTTGTATTTAATTACATTTATGATCTTGCAGATGTTGAACCAGTACTGCATCCTGGGGATGGAGCCTACTTGGTCATGGTGGATGATTTTTGAGATGTGTTGTTGGATCCAATTTAATATAATCTTTGCATCTGTGTTCATCAGGGATATTGTCCTGTAGTTCTCATTCTTTGTTGGATTTTTACCTGGTTTGGGTATTAGTGTAAAGTTAGCTTCATAAAATGATTTGGGGAGAGTTCTTTCTTGATTGCCTGAAATACTTTCAGTAGGATCGGTATGAGCTCCTCCTTGTATGTTTTGTAGATTCCATGGGAAATCTATCTGGTCCAGGGCTTTATTTTTGAAGATAGTTTTCTTATGACAGAGTCAATTTTCTGTGTTGTTATTGGTCTATTTAGGGTCTGAATTTCTTCTTGTTTCAACATTGGGAGGTTGTGTGATGTCAGAAAATCCTTCATTTCATTTAGCTTTTTGAGTTTGTTTCCATACAGGTGTGCATAGTAATCTCTGATAATTTTCTGTATTTCTTCAGGGTCTGTTGTGGTTTGATCTTTTTCATTTCTGATTCTGTTTATATGGGCTTTTTTCTCCCTTATTCTTGGTCAATCTGGCTAAAGGACTATCAATCTTACTTATCCTTTCAAATAGCCAGGTTTTTCTTTCATTTATTTTTTCCTATGATATTTTTGTCTTCTATAGCCTATATTTGGGCTTTTACTTTGGTGATCTGAATTCTTCTGCTGAAGCTAGGATTTTGGTGGTCTTGTCTTTTGAGCTCCCTTAGGTGATTTGCTAGGCTGTAAACTTGTTATCTTTCCATTTTTTTTATATGTGTTCATAGAAATATAAAGTCCCTTCTTAGTACTGCTTCCGTGGCATCCCAGAAGTTTTCATAAGATGTATCTTTATTTTCATTTGTTTCCAGCAATCTTTTCATTTCTGCTTTGATTTCTGTGTTGACCCAGGAGCTTTTCAGTATCAAGCTGTTCAGTATTCATATCTTTGTGGGTTCTGGGGGGAATTTTGTTGGTGTTGATTTTTTTAATTTCATTATGGTCTGAGAAGGTGCATGACAGTATTTCGATCTCATGAAATTTGTTTATGCTTGATTTATGGCCAAGGATGTGGTCAATCTTGTAGTATGTTTCATGTGGTGATGAGTAGGATGTATATTCCATGGTTGTTTGGTGGAGTGTCTATTAAGTTTATTTGCTCAAGCATCAAATTGCGTTTCTTGATCTTCTTGCTGAGTTTTTGCCTCAATGATCTATCTTGGATTGTTGGTAGAGTATTTATTCCCCAGCCATGAGAGCATTAGGGTCAATATCTTTTCCTAGTTTACTTAGTAGCTGTTTTATAAAATCTGGTGCTCCGCTTTTAGGTGCATATATATTTAGGATGGATATTTCTTGTTGATGGATTGAACCTTTTACCATTATTTAGTGTCATTCTGTGTCTTTTTAAATTTTTGATAGTTTAAAGGTTGTTTTGTCTGATAGAGATTGCAACCCCTGCTTTCTTTTGTATTCTGTTTGCCTGAAACTTTGTTTTCCATCCTTTAACTTTGATTCTTTGAGTGCCCATTCTGGTGAGATGTGTCTTCTGGAGGCAGCATATTGTTGGGTCATGTTTGTTTTTATCCAGTTTGCCATTCTATGTCTTTTCAGTGGTACATTTAGTTTATCATGTTCAGGCTCATTATTGAAATGTGAGAGTTTATCTCTGTCAGAGGCTCTTATGTAGTTTTTTGTTGTTGTTATTGTTTATTTGTCTGTTGGTTTTCTTTTGACTTTTGTTTTAATATATGTATGCATTCTCAATTTTCAGTCATGATGCCTGCTGTGTTGGTTCCCTCTTTATCTACATCTTGGGAAGAATGTGGTCTTTCTTCTTCTTCTTCTTCTTCTTCTTCTTCTTCTTCTTCTTCTTCTTCTTTTCTGTGCTTAATATCTTTTTAAGTGTCTTTTGTAGAGCTGATCTGGAAGCAGCAGAAACTCATAGAAATTGAATGTCTAGGAAGGATTTTAATTATTCATCACTGATGAAGCTTTAATTCTCCATCACTGATGAAGCTTAAATGGGTAGAAAATTCTTGGTTGAAAATGTTTATCCTTGAGATCTTTATGATTGGACTCCAGTTTCTTCTAGCCTGTAGTGTTTCTTTGGAGCAGTCTACTGATATTCTAATGGGTCTTCTCTGGTAGGTAGTCTGACCTTTCTCTCTTGCTGCCTTTAAGATTTTTTTCTTTTGGACTTACTTTGTGTAAGCAAATTACGATGTGTCTAGGAGTTGCTTTCTCATTTGATGCCTTGCAGGGGTTCTCTAAATCTCTTGTGTTTGGATAGTCATATCTCTGATGAGATATGGGAAGTTTTCTTGGATGACCTTGTGGAATATTTGTTCCAGGCTGCTTTCATTATCCTTTTCTGCTTAAAGGATACCAATCAAGTATAAGTTGTCTCATAATATAATTGCAGATCTCTTGAAGGCTTTTTTCTTTCTTTTTAAGCTTCCTTTCTATGTTTGTATCAGACTGGGTTAGTTCCATATTTGGTCTTCAAGCTCTGAGATTATTTCTTCTGCCTGGTTAATTCTACTTTCTATGCCTGTCAGTTTATTACTTATTTCATTTACTATATTCTTTATAGCTTGCATCTTTGTAATTAATTCTTTCATGTTTTTGTCTTTTCTTTCTTTGTTCTTATTCATCTTTTCAAACTATTCCTTGATATCTGCATTTGTGGTCTGAGACCAATTGATCTGTGTTCTCTTCATTGTCTTAGTTCTGGAGTCTGTATTTTTGTGCACTATTATTTTTGGACTTTATGAGGTACTTGTGTTTTTTCATTTATTTCTCTTTATTTGTGATGGATTTTTCTTTTCTCTTTACTTCCATTGTTCAGTGAGGGAGTGAGTAGTTTTCACTTCTTTTTGTTCAACACTCTGTTTTTCCTTTGGTAAAACCTCTGGATTTGTTTGATTTTGAGGCCAGGTTGGAGGTGGGGAGTTCTGCTGTCCTTCAGCAGTTTTGAGATTTGAATAAGGTGTGCTGCGGTGTGCTCAGATTCAAAAGTTGCCTGCAGATCACAATGTTGGTTATTGGAGTGTGGATCCCCACTTTGCATCACCTCATAGTATGTCCATGCAATGGGAAAATATGTATCTCCCCTGGGTACAAAATAACATTAAAGAAAGTTGAGTAACTAAGACAGAGAGAAGGGAGGAGAATGGGCAATGAAGAGAATGAAGAAGAGAAAGACAAACAAGCAAACCAACAGACAGACAAACTAGTAAAAAAGAGAAAAACCTAAAACCGACAATATGTTGATGTTTGCACACTTATATGTACTTTTATGTGAAATAAGAATAAAGAGAAGGAGTAAAACAAAATGAAATACACACACCCCCTGCAAATTGATAGAAAGAGCAGGGGATATCCTTGAGTAATCCTTGAGTACTCTCTTGTGGCAATTTTTGAAACTTCAGGTTTCTGGTAGATGTGACACAAGCACTGCTTCTCTTGGCTTGTGGCAGAGGGGAGGGAGTTCTAACCTCTAGATCTGTCCCTTTGTTCTCCATGCAGTTAGTGGGACAATGATCCACCTGTAATCAGCCCTCTCCATGTGTTCTGATCAGGATGCTCCCTGCCTGGGTCACATGTCTTGTGAATCACTGGGAAAAGGAAGCTGGGTCAGTTTAAAACTCACCCCCACCTATCCACCTTGGACTGGGTTCTTCATCTCTGATTGTAGCCATAGACTTGCAAATGTTGCAGAGGGGATGGGGTACCTGGGTCTACTCAACAGGCCTGTCTCTCTGGAGACACTGCACGCAGGGTATTCTCTTTGGGTTGGCAGTGATCAACCTCAGAAAGGTGCTGAATTAGCCCCTCAGTCTCAGGGAGTAGCTCCACTGTTCATATGGCAGGATGAAGCCTGTCTCCACCCATTTACCAGGACAAATGTGGGAGGGATGTTTCTGCATCTTTTCTTCCACTGGGGCTCAGTGACTAGTTCCTCCAGTGTATTTTCTCTGCATTCCCCACTGCCAATTTCCAATCTGGTGCTGAAGGCTGTAGTGGCAGGTGGCACTGGGAGTGTGTGCTTTTTGCCGCTTTCTTCTGGGCAGGGTCACAGAGATGATGCCTACCCCTGGGCCATGGAGTACACTAGGATCCAAGCAACTGTGTGGGGCAGTCATCTCAGTAGGAGAGCACAGGCTGCTTGTTCCCCCTGCCCTACCCAGTCAGATACTTGCACACCTACTACCCAACACATTTGCATGCATATTTGTCCCTGAGCCCACTCATTTATGCAGAGAATCATGCATTATGACTGACTTTGTTGCCATCTTGGAATGTATCCAAAACATTTTTAAAAGTAATCATTCCATGTCATCATTTTACCACGGATTGATGACAAGAAAATTTTATTTTGCAATTTATCTGATAAAGTTAAATACCCTAATAAACTGAGTCAACACTAACCCTTGGCCCAACCCTTAACATTTACATAGCTCCAGAGTCTCATCTTCATCATCTAAATACAAGGACTTGAATATTAACTAGTCCATGGCTACACAGCACTCCAGGCTCACAAGATAAAACTTCATTTCAATCCTAGGAATACTGACACATGGGATGTCACCTGCCATTCATCTCCCCTTGTGCCAGTGTGACTCTTAGTGGGCCATATCAGTCCTGTTCTATGAAAGAAAGCAGCAAGCATTAGAAAAAGTAAAGAAAGTTTTGTATCATGTTTTAGCCATTTTAAAATTCTAAGTTAATTTTCCTGAACACTTTATCCCACTTCTTAAATATTTTATCATGTGCTAGTTTAACAAGAATTCTCACATTGTTCTTTGAACATGTTGAGATGTTTTATCCAGAGAACAATGTTGTAATTAAGAGAATACTAATAAATCCTGAGCAAACCAATTTATGTCTCCAGCAAGACTCAGGTTTCTGACTTTGATCATCAAATCTAACAATAACTGATAGAGTGACTCACTACATGCAGTCACTTTTCTGAACTCTTTTATTATGAGTGTGAATTATCTCATGTATTCATGTTTGCTTTATTTGCTTTTTGTTTGTTTTTAAGATGTGGTCTAGGAATGTTGCCCAGGGTGGTCTCAAACTCCCACCTCAACCTCCTGAGTATCTAAAACTACAGACATGTGCCACTATGCCTAGCCTCGTGTAGCCAATTTTTTAAATTCCATGACATAGGAATTGTTATTCCATTTTCATGAAAAATAAAATGAAATGCAAATTTTTAAGCAACTTGCTTTAGGTCATATAGTTAGTAAGCAAGAATGCCAGGATATGGATTTAGTATAACAGAAGTGACCATTAACCCAGTTAGGTTGCTACTACCAATGTTCTTTTGATATATCTGTTTCTTTTATAAATTAGACATTTTTCTCTACTGTTTATGAGCTTCATTTATGAAATAAAAACATGTGTTCACTTATGTCATTTTCCATTAAAACTTTCCTTTTGTACTTGTTTAAATTTATATTCATAGTAAAGCAACTTTTAAAAATCCAGCCTATCATTGTTTTTGAATGCAAAATTAAAGTGCTATTTGATAAGTAGCCCAAGATAATTGGGGAAGGGCCAGGGGCTGACTGAAGAGTGAGGGGCAGATGGGACTGGTGCTGAGCCCCCATTCACAGAGAAGATTATGGTGCTGGTAAGATGTGGTGGTAGTGAGGATATGGACAATGACATCCATACACTACTATACTCACAATGTTACATTTTCTTTACTTTTGACTCCTGACTCATTCTGTAATTGTGTATTATTTTAAAACACTTTTATTTTCTATTTATATTGCTCTTATACTCAGTTAAAAAAAGCAGATATGTAAAGCTACATATAAACACACATAAAAAATATTTTGCCCATAATGTTACCACATAGTTAAAACCTTGTTAATAGCTTTGCCAAAAGGCAATAAAAAGGGCTACTGTTCTGACTGGTGTCTGGAACTTAGGGAATTCTTAGGACAATTATAATAATAATAGCAAATGTAATGTGAAAAATCAATGGTAAAATACAGAAAGCCAAAGAAGCAAGACTAATAATGAAGTAGCACTTGAGGATTAAAACTTTCGGCCACCTAAATAGGTAAAGTTTGCATTATTTCACAAGCAAAGATGTTGGCTGAAGCTAAAGAGTGAGTAGTGGAAGGCAGTTGTTTTAAATTTCAACTATGAGCATGCCCAGTTACAGAAACGAGAACTAAAGAACATGTATGCCATCCTTCTTTGCTTTATATGTATTTATATATATTTATTTGTATCTATTTACCTTTTTCTCTGTTACTTTTCTATTCTTAGGCTCTTTAATGCAAGATATTTGATTGTTGTTAAACTTCATAATTGGGTACTTTAGTTACAGCATATCAAGGCAAGATTGTGACTGAAAAAGAAATGAATGCCAATCAAACATAAATTTGATCTCGCTACATAATCCCATACTTCTCAACTTCTTTGTTCATTAATGTTTTTTCTTTATTTTGTCTGACCAGATTAATTCAAAAGATCTATTTTCAAGCTCTGGAATTCTTTCTTCTACCTGATCTAGTCTATTGTTAAGGCTTGTAACAGTGTTTCGAAATTCCTGAAGCGAATTCTTCAGCCCCAGAAATTTAGCTCAGTTATTTTTTATCTCTTTTTGTTTTCTTATTTTATTTTAAGGGGGTGGTGTACAATTCAGGATTAGGTATACAAATGGTCACTGTACAGGTAAAGTTTGGGCTTACCTTTGGTCCCCACTTTGCCTGGTTTGAGGTCAAGTACCCTCATTAATGTTATGTGCCTCTCCCTCCCTCCCCTGGCAGTTTCTGGCTACTGCCAATCCCTTTCTTATAGTATTATGGTAAATGTTCAGGGTCTACTTATGAGTGAAAACATATGGTACTCAGTTCTTTGTTTCTGTGATAAATTACTGAGTATTAGAGACTCTTAATTCACCCAAGTTGCTGCGAAGTCCATATATTCCATTTTGTATTATGTTCCACTTTTTTTTAATCCAGTCCAGTTTCGATGGGCAGCAACAGGTTGTGTCAGCTTTCATTTCTTGAACTGTTTTCATGGACTGTTTGATTTGAATATCCACTTTCTCTTGGATCTTGTTGAATTGCTATGCTATCCATATTTTGAATTATATATATATTATTATAATAATCATCAAAAGTTGGAAAAGCAAAGCAAAGAGCTATCTATAAATTAAACATCTTAATAGACCTGTAGTTGAGTTATTTCTGGTAAATAATTGTGATTGGAGTTATTGGTAAACATAGAAGGTATCACTGTCAGAAGAACCACTAGCCTAACTATAGCTGTTCAAGATTTAAAATGGACTTTGGAATCCTCCTTCCCATAGAAGAAGAATAATGTCTTTCAGAAGGTGGAGTGAGAACATAGAAAACTATGGATTTGGAAGCTACTTCCTGGGAACAGAAATGTAGCATAATCATGCACTGTTCCTCACCATAGGGTAGGGCTGTCTTAGATTTCCAGTGGGATTACAAAAGTGCTATGTATCAGGCATGGCTCTGAACTTTAATGTTCTTCCTTCTGAAAAGAAATGTTTATTATAGTTTTCTGGATTTGTTAAGCCCTTGTTTTTGTGTATGTGAAGGAAAGCAGATAATTTGTCTTTACATTTTATATATCTACGGATAGAGGATCCACTTAGAGACAATTCTGAAATTATCACAACATACTGGAATTGGGGCATTTGAATTAACTCCATTGGAAAGAGTCTAAGTACATTTTATGTGTATAGAAAAAACATGAATATTTTTAAATCACAGAATGAACTGCAGTATATTGGATTATTGAATGATTGCCAAAGTATCTCCTCTCATATTGAGCCCATTTTTACAGAATGTCAGCATTGGCCAAAGTATAGGTATGACCAAGATATATTAGAAATGATATATGCTATTCCAGAAAGAAAGTTTTATAAGCTGTCAAGTGGTTCTTCCTTTGTTTTTTTTTTTTGGTGGGGTCACAAAATGGCTGTCCTAAATAATGGCTATTCCTTTAACCCAGGTCCTTCTATGGAGAGAATTGAAGAAGGGTACCAGACAGCCTTTAGCTATTATATAACAAAAGTAAAAAACTTATATTTTTAAATCCCATTGAGATTTTGAGATCGTTTCTTATTATAGCAACAGTAAAAGGGTAGATTATTTGTATGTAAAGGAGTGTTATTCACTTTATTCTCTCTCAGAATTCACAGTTAAGTAGGCATTATAGATTATTGATAATATTATGACTATATTATAATGTTGAGTCACAATATCACATTTTGAACTAGTTTTTTTTTTTTTAGTTGGAGTCTCACTCCAACTAAAACTAGCCAAGAAAAAAAAAATGCTGGCCAATATACTAAAAATACCAATACACTGAAAAATTAGAGAGAATCATATTTTTCTATAGAATATAAGGTTAATATTAGAGGTGCTGTTCATTGAACTTGGAAAGCAGATTTATTATTTGTTCATTAATTCAATAAACACTCATTGAAGATACGACTACCTTGGGAATTGTGCTACTGGTGCTATGTTCTCTGATGTCAAGAAATAATGCACGTGGCAAAGATTTTATTATTGTGGACTCCTGAAAATTAGTATATGGGACAAAAATTAACTATTCAGGAGATATAAAAGAATTACTTTTTTAATTTTTGTAATTTTTGTTAGCATAAGCCTGTGTGAGCCATGTATAAAAGTCTGTAAAGTATTTAAGATGAAAATCAACGCTGTCACTAAATCTGATAGTTGTGTAGAAGTGATATTCCAGATAAGCAGTGTACAGATCAGCAGAAGATTCAGTAAGGATCTTTTCTTCCTGGACTTGAGGCTCCATGAGTCACAGGGGTATACATGAGTAGGAAAAGTCCTGCAGAAAGAGAGCAAGTAATTTCTGTACTTTAATAACCAGTTGGTTGGCTGAGAGAAAGTCCAATGGGATCTCTAACCAACCTACAATTATATAAAAAATAAACACACATTCTGAAAACTAGGTATAGTTTTATTTTCCCTACAAATATTATTTGAAAACCACAATATTTTGATGGCAGTAAATAAAGTAAAGGATTCCTTGTGTTTTTATTTTCCATTCCACTTCTAAAGTGAATCAATGGTTGCTCACCTTGCAATCATTAAAGAGACAGCAGAAGAATTGAGAAAGTAATAATGCTTCTTCATGGAGATAGAAATCAAGGAATCTACAGCAAAATAGACAAAAAAAATCTCTTAGTTTGGGAGCTGTAGCACAGAAAACATGGTGCATGTGTGGCTGCAGAAATTACCTGAAAAAGAAAAACCATTACTGAAAGGAAGATACATTGGATGGCATACACACACACACACACACACACACACACACACATTGCAACTTTGGAAATATAAAGATTAATTAAAGACTGTCAAAATACCACAAAATCTGTTGGGTGTGGTGGCTCATGCCTGTAATCCCTTGCATTGTAGGTTCAAGCCTAGCAGTTCAAGACCATCCAGGCCAACATAGCAAGTCCTCATCTCTGCAAAAATTTCCAATTTTTCCAGGTGAGGTCATGTGTACCTATAGTCCCAGCTAATCAGGAGACTGAAGTAGAAGGATTGCCTGAGCCCAGGAGGTCAAGGCTGCAGTGAACAATGATCGTGCCACTATACTCCAGTTTGGACAACAGAGTGAGACTCTAACTTAAAAAAAAAAAAGTTCAAAATGTGATACTGTGGCCCAATATTATAATACAGTCATAATAGTATCAGTAATCAATAATGCCTATTTACCTCTGAATTCTGAGAGTGAATAAAGTGAATAACACTCCTTTACATAAAAATAATTCACTCTTTCCTGTCAAGTTAAGACTGATAAAGCTTGTTTTTACCTTTTCCTAGCTTAGACATACAAATTACTCAACATCTCTGGAATTAAAATAACAAGAGAAAAAAAAAGATATTTGATGTAAGAAAGCAGACATAATCATTGTATCTATATTCAAGGCCTCTGGGTGATTTCTTACACTAACATTCTGGTGGAATAGACAATAAGCAGAAATGGCTTGAAGCTGATGTAAGATGTACAATATATGGAGGTAGTTCAGGCAAATACAAATTATATATATCCATGGTGTACAATGTTATGTTTTTATATATACACAGTTAAAATGATTACCACAATAAAACTAATTAACATATCCATCACTTCACACAGCTATTATTTTATGTGGTGACCACATATAATACCTATGCTTTTAGCTAGTTTGAAATATGTAATACATCATTGACTATAGTCATCATGCTGTACATTCGATCTCCAGAATTTATTTCTCCTGTCTGACCCAAACTTTGTAGCATCTGAGCAACAACTCCCCATCTCCTCCTCTCCTAGCCTGGCAATGTTCATTCTATTGCTTCTATGAAATACCTGACTTTTAGAAGTTTTACAAGTTTTGTGTACTCTTATGACTTTTTTTTATTACACATATAAATGAGATTATACAATTTTTTCTGTGTCTGGCTTATTTTAATTAGCATAATGTCTTCTAGGTTTATCCATGTTGTTTCAAATGTCCAGATTTTCTTTTTTCATGCCTGTATTTTCTGCTGCATACATACACACATACATATATATATATATATATATATGTATACATATCTATATATACAGTTGACCCTTGAACAATATGGGTTTGCACTGCACAGGTCTGCTTGTGCATAAATTTTCTTCCACTTCTGCTGCCCTTGAGAATGCAAGACCAACCTTTCTTTTTCCTTCTCCTCAGTCTAGTCAGTGAGAAGATGACCAGCAAAAAGACTTCTGTGATTATGCATTTCTACTTAATGAATAGTAAATATATTTTCCCTTCCTCATCATCTTTAATTCACATTTTCTTTCCTCTAGCTGACTTTATTGTCAAAATACAATATAGAATACATGTAACATCCAAAATATGTTAATCGACTTATTAGTAAAACTTCTGGTCAACAAGAAGCTCTTAGTAGTTAAGTTTCAGGGAGGTCAAAGGTTATATGTGGATTTTCAGTTGCATTAGAAGTTGGATCCCCTAACCCTCATCTTGTTTGAGTATCAACTGTATACAATTTTTTATTTATTCACTTGTCCATCTATGAACACTTAGGTTAATTTCATATCTTTGCTATTGTGAATAATTCTGCAATAAACATGGAAGTAAAGAAACCTCTTAGACATGCAGATTTCATTTATTTTGGAGATAAACCTAGAATTGGGATTGCTGGATCATATGGTAGTTATATATATATATATTTTTATGAATATCTGTACTGTTTTCTATAATTGATGTACTAATTTTTAAAAATGTCTATTTAAGTCCTTTGTTCATGTTTTAAATTGGGCTATTTGGATTTTTTTCTATTGAATTGTGTAGTTCCTGATATATTTTATGTATTAACCCCTTACCAGGTGTATGGTTTACAAATAATTCTTCCACTCTATAGGTTGGCTCTTTATTTTGTTGATTTTTTTTCTTTGCTGATAAGCTCTTTGGTTTATGCAATCCCATTTGACTATTTTTGCTTTTGTTGATTGTGTTTTGGGGATCATGTTAAAAAGTTTTTTTCCATACTTTTGTCAGTAAGATTTTCCCTATGCTTTCTTCCAATAGTTTTACAGTTTCACAGGTCCTATGTTTAAGCCTTTAGTCTATGCAACTGTCTTAATGAGTATGACTTAAGTAAACATCATAACACAGACACCAGTTATCTGATTGAAATCTAAAGATTTGTCCCCAAATTAATATACTAAACATTAGTTCATTTAAATAGGAATGTGAGTTGAATGACAAAAATTAAAAAATAAAGCAACCAACAACAAACATTTTCTTCATTTTTGTGTAAAGAGTTGATAGAAAAGCAAACATTTATAATGTGGGTGATACTAAGGAACTTGTAGACAAAGCTGCCAGGCAAGTTTCAGGAACTTAAATGAAAACTCTAGAGAAAGATTATCTATGTGAATTGTGATAAAGAATTGTGGGCTCAGGAAAAGTTTAGCTTATTAGTTGACCTGGAAACAATTGGTCTCATTCATAAAGAGGAGAACACAGATGAGACTATCACAAATTCTATTACTGTAAAGTAATATCAAGAAACAATTATATTAATAATTTATTTAATAATGTGTTTTGGAGGGTTTTTTTGAAGTTTTTTAAAGCTTTTAATTCAACTAATTTTAGACATACAGAAAAGTTGCAAAAAACTCTCACCCAATTTCTCCTCAGGTAAGCATTTTGTATTACCATCATTCAATGATAAAACTAGGAAATTAGCACTGGTACATTAATATTAACTAAACTACACACTTAACCTTGTTTGAATTTCACCTGCTGTTTGTTTTTCCCATTAATGTACTTTTTCTGTTCCAGGATCATATGCAAGATCTCAGGTATCATTTTGTTTCTAATTGGTCTTAGTCTCCTCCAATCTGTAACAGTTTAGTAGTATTTCCTTATATTTTATTACTTCGACATTTTAAAGAATACCGATGAGTTATGTTATAGAATGTCCCTCAGATGAGATTTGTCTCAGACTTCCTCATGATCAAAATAAAGTTATACTTTTTTTTTTTTGGCAAGACCACCACAAACATGATGTCATCTGCTTCTCAGGGCATCATGTCACAGTGTCATAATGTCAAGTATTTCTCAACTCTGGTGGTGTTAACTTTGTTCAGTTGGTTAAAGTTATGTCTGCTGGGTTTCCCCACTATGAAGTTACTAATTTGTTTTGATATAAAAATCTTCTGGATACATATTTTTGGGACTATGTTTAACATCCTGCTTCTCCTCAGAATTTAGACCACAGATTTTAGCATCCATCAATGGATCTTGTTTGCCATAATTTTTACCATAGTGTTTGTTTAATGGCAACTTTCTACTTTCCTCTTTTCTTCACTATTTTTTGGGCAGAATTTTTCTGTAAGGAAGAAATATTTCTCATCGCCATTTATGTAATTATTCATTTGATTACATCAAAATTGACTAAAATATTTATTTTATTATTGTTAAAATCTTATATGATCATCATTAATATTGCTCAGATTGTTATAGCGTTGGCTACTAGAGCTCGTTCTAGAAGACTTCTGAGTCATTTACAAACCTCCATCCTTTATAAAGTACTTCTAAGATCCAGCTTTTAGGTGTGTTCATTGCTTCTGGTTGTCCTTATTTATAGTCCCTTTTAGTTGAAATATATGTCTATTTATATAAATATATGCATATGTATATGAAATATATGTACACATGCTAATCCAGGCCTGTACTGATATCTCAATTCCTTTATTGATCTGCTATGGTTTGGATATATCCCCCAAATCTCACGTGTTGGAAACTTTATCCCCAAATTCACGGGTTCATGGCATTAGCAGGTGGAGCCTCTGAAAACTAATTAAAATTAGAAAAGATCACCAGAGTGGCACTGGTGGATTAATTTTTTGATTTTACTTTATTTTGTTTTGTTTTATTTAGTTGTGGCATACATGTGAAAATTTACTACATAAGTTGTGTGCAGGTGAAGTTTAGACCTCTGGTGGACCCTCTTTCTCCGTGATAGTAGACTTGATACCCAGAGTGTTGCCATGTGCCCCACATCTCTTCTCTCCCTCCCTACCCTAGCAGTGTCCAACATCTGCTGTTCACACTCTTGTTCACTTTGACCAGTGGTCAGAGCCCACTTATGGGTGAAAATATGTGGCATTTAGTTCTTTGTTTATGTGCTAGTATGAGGATATGATAGATTCCAGCTGTGTCCATGTTTCTGCAAAGGACATGACTTTATTCTTTATGACTGTGTAATATTCCATTGAGCATTTGTGCTGGATTTTCTTTATTCAGCCACTTTCAACAGACATCTGGGTTGGTTCCATGCGTTCGCTCTTGTGAATAGTGCTGCAATTAACATTCATATGTTGGTATTTTTTTTTTCTAGAGTCATTTCTATTCCTCTGTACATAGTCCCTGAAGTGGAATTACTGGATCTTATGAATGCTCAATTTTTAGTTCTTTGAGAAATCACCACACTGCTTTCCACAAAGGTTGAACTAACTTACGTTCCCATCAACAGTATAGAAAAGTTGAACTGGTGACTTTATAAGAAGAGAAAGAGAGATCTAAGCTGGCACACTCTTACTCTTTTACCATGTGATGCTTTCACCCACATCAGGACACAGCAAGAAGGCCCTCACCAGATGCCACATCATGCTCTTCAACTTTCTGGCCTCCAGAACAGTGAGCTAAATAAGCTTCTTTCCTTATAAGTTACCTAGGTTTTGACATTCTGTTACAGCAATGGTATACAGACTAAGACATCTTATATCTTATCTGTAGAATGATTTAAACCTGAGTTTATGCTGGTAACTCTCATTTCAATTAAGCATGATAGTTTGATTGTTTCCCCCTCCTCTTATAACTTATTTCTCCAGGAATGAGAAGGCCACCTCTAGTTATATGCAGTTCTAATATACATATTACATAGTTTCAGAATTGGTAACACATACCCTTGTAAGAAACATATCTACTAACTGCATTAGAGCAGTTTTGTGCAGTTCTGTTTTGTATTTTACCTTTATAGTAAGTGATCAGTGTTCTCTAAGTTACTAGGTTAGTGCTTTCCTTCTATCTTCTTTCAGTGTGTTTAGATTATTCATTTGTAATTCAGTCCAGTTCATGTGTTAGTTTCTGTTTCATATGGGTTCCTCCCACATACCAGCTTGCTTACTTTTTGTACCTTTAACATGCCTATTGGACATTACCATGTGTTTAAGAATCAGATGTCGCTGCTTCTTGTGAACAGACACACTCAGAGGAATGTCACTCCCTTTTCATGTATCTTCCTTTTCACTTTCCTTTGCAACCATTTCTCACTCCTCCTCTGTTAACAAACAATCGCTTTAGCTGAGATCTCTCTTTCTCTTCTTATAAAGTCACACATGAATCACTTTATCATTCATGTATCTATTTGGTGTAAGTGGGCAGGTATGCCTTTTTCTTTATACCTCTCTTTCTTTTATGAAAAGTAGCAAACTGTAAAGTTTCTTTTGTATTATTTTTAACCTACCAATATGTCCTAAAATGTATTCTTTAACAGTTCATAGACACCTTATTTTTTACAGTTGTATTGCACTTCTTTGTGTGGATGGACCGTAGTTTATCCACTCACTTTTCTATATGTGAATATTTAGGTTGTTTTAATATTTTTCAAATGCTAATAGGGCTGAAAATTAATAACATTGTACATAAATATTTTCTTACCATTAAAAGTATATCTTTAGTGTACATTCCTAGGAATTTCTGGGTTGAAAGGTAAGTACATTTGTAGTTTTGTTAAGTGCTGCTAAATTTTTCTAGAGGGATTTTATCAATTTATGTTTTCATTAGTAATATATGAGTTCATATTTTTCATCACCTTGATAAAGAGTTTGATATACAGATATATAAAAGATTAAGATATATATGAAAATTTATATGCATTATATGTATTGTACATTGAATAGATGATAAATAATATATCAGCATTTTTTGTTTTTTATCTGATTATAAATAACAAGTAATTTTTACATATTAGAAGATAATTTTTATTTTTTGTGAATTTTCTGTTATGTCCTTTACTTATTTTTCCATCAGATTTTTAAATTATTTGTCTCTTTAAGGGATATTTTCCCTCTGCCTGTATTGTAAATAAACTCTACAAGTTAGTCAGTAGTTTCATACTCACACACGCACAGACACACACACACACACACACACACACACACACACACACTATAGACATGATATAAACATGGGGTCTCTCTCACTATGTTGCTCAGGCTAGTCTCAAACTTCTGGGCTCAAGCAATCCTCTTTTCTCAGCTTCCCAAAATGCTGGGATTACAGGCACATGCCACCACACCTGGCTAATTTTTTTTTTTTTTAGAGACAAGGTCTTACTATGTTGCCTAGGATGGCCTCAAACTCCTAGGCTCCAGTGATCCTCCCAACTTGGCCTCCCAGAGTGCTCAGATTACAGGTATGCACTATCATGCCTGGCTTAGTAGTTATATTTTTAAGATATTTTGTCATATGAAAGCTTTTGTTTTATGTTGTCAAATTTAAGAATAGTTCAAAAATTAACTTTGATTTTAAAATTGCAATTATAAAGTCTTCTCACACTGAGATCAAAGATAAATTTCCTGGTGTTTTCCTCCAAAACAGCCATGGCTAATTTTTTTTATACACATTAATATTAACTTATTTACAGCTTATGTTTGGTGTGAGATATATTAAATTTTAACTTTTTCCAGATGGCTACCTGGTTGCCCCACCACGTTTATTAATATATTAATCTTTACCTGAGTGAATAGAGGTGCCATTTTGCCATATATTAAGTTTCCATACTTTTGAGTATGATTCTGGATTTTTATCTTACCTGACTATTTTGTTTGTTTATTCATGTGTCTTTTAAATGTTTTTAAAACATATTTCCTCATATAAATCTCTTGTTAAATTTATGCACATTGCTTGTTTAATTTATCTCCATATAGTTAATTTTGGTTGCAATCTTAAATAGGATTATCTTTGTTATTATGTCCTCTAACTGTTTATTATTTGTGTATATGTAGGCTATTGATTTTTGTATGGTAATTTTATATTCTGCTAACTCATTCAATGTATTAATGACATGAGCTAGTTTTAACATTGATTCTCCGGGGTTTTGCAGTATATTATCCTATTATCTACAAATAAAGACAGTTTTGTTCCTTCTTTTCTCATTTTTATGCCTCTAATTGATTTTTCTTATTTAATTTTTCTGGCTAATACTTGTACTACAATGCCAAATAGTAAAGAAAATGAGTATACTTGCTTTGTACCTAATCTTAGTTTAAAAATTTCGAATTTTCCCCCTTTAAATAAAATAAGATGCTTACTTTAAGACTGAGAAATATATATCTCGTGTGTGTGTGAAGAAAATGAAGAAAATATCCTTCCATTCTTGCTGTTTTCTTTAGAGTATTTCTCATAAATATAAGCTGAATCTTATTTAAAAAAAAAAAACTTAGCCTCTATGAAGCTAATCATGTGGTGTTGTGTTGAGCTAAGATAAAGGATCAATGGATGTGAATTATTAAGAAGATAAGTTATGGAGAAACACTTAGGGAGAGATTGACAAGTTAAAAATCTCCTAGACATTGTTCACTATGAAGGGTTTGGAATGACTTGTGTTGGCAAAAGGAACCACTCTTAATGAACAGAAATCTATCAGTTTTTTGAAAATGAGAATTGATTTTCTAAGGTATATGTATATTTCCTAAAGAATAATAGGGTTATTATGATGATCTAAGAATCAGTGAGGCAGAGACCATCTATCTTTTTATTTCTCTTGTTGCTATGAAAATTTTTCTGCTTTTATATCTGATTTTATGATGAATACTTGGAAACTATTATACATGATTAACCTGTAGTATCATTCATCTGAAATTTTACAGGACTTTCCAGCTGCTTTATATTCTTAAAATTTACAAAATAATTTCTTACATATGTTATTATGAAGTGAGATGATTAAAATACTTGTGTCCAGAAATTCAAGCTCTTAGTTTTATCTATCAAAATATAAAATTAAATGTGAGAATAAAATAGTGGCCTGGCTTAAAAAGTTGATAGAATAATAGAAAATGACTCTCTTTATTCAACCAAAATGCTTATGTATAATTAATGTATAGATGTTTCTAACAGTTAAGTAGAAATTTAGAATAAAATCATTATTCCAGTTTAATAGGCTCTATGAAATGTCAGGTATGTTTTCAGTTTGCAGAATTATGAGCTCTGAAGAGTTTTTAATACTGTGAGTCATTATAGGAAGCTAGAACAACAAATAAAATTAACTATAGAACTGGCTTAGACCTTCAGTAATAAATCTGTCAACAGTTGTAGTAGTCATGAAGTGTATAAAAATAGATGCAGAAATCTGATAATAAGAAGGTGGAGTGCAAAACTGATAAATTAGACTCAAAGTTAAAGAATTAGAGTAATACCATCAAACAGGACATTTTTCAAAACTGTAATTTTGTTTCTCAGAGAATGATAAATGCTAATTACCCTTGTATTGACACAAGGAACCAATCAACCCAATTAAACATAATAAAATAAAAGCTGAGAAGGAAAAATGTCTTTTTCTTTATGTAACAATAGTGGTATTATTTTAATAAAATTTTAATAAAAATTAAAAAGGAAAAGAAGAAATAAAAAGAGAGAAAGAAGGAAAGAAAGAAAAAGAATGAAAGAAGGAAAGAGAGAAAGATGAATTAGTTGCAGCTATAATGTATTTTAACTAAAAATAATAGGAGCAGATGTCAGTCAAAGGTTTGCTATATCCTCAATAAACCTTTGAATCACTTTTGTAGCTGAGGCTGAATAGAATCCCTGGAAAAAGGCATATGTTCAAACAGGGTGCTTAGTTCCATCACATGATACAGTTCGAACTGTTGGTCCTTCCAACTCTCGTGTTGAAATGTGATCCCTGATGTTGGAGGTGGGCCCTAGTGGGAGGTGATTGTATCGGAAGGGCAGATCCCTCATGAATGACTTGGTGCCATTCTCAGAATAATGAGTAAGTTCTTGCTCTATTAATTCACATGGGAGTTGGTTGCTTAAAAGAGTCTGGTATTTCATTCTCTCTTTCTTGCTTCCAATCTCAACATGTGACATGCCTGCTCTCTCCTTTTCTTCTGTAATGATTGTAAGTTTCCTGAGGTCTCTCCAGAAGCCCAACAGATGCCCATGCCATGCAGAACCATATGCCAAATAAACCTCTTTGCTTTGTAAATTACCCAGCCTAAGGTATTTCTTTATAATAATGCAAATGCACTAATATATCACACATATCACAATTCATATCCTAAACACAGAACTATAATCTTGACTAATGACACTGAACCACTTGACTAGAAACATTGCCTACAATGACCAACAATTTTTTTAAAGTGACACATTAGTTAAGTTTTTGAGACTTATATTTCTACCTTACTCCCTGACTGATATATATACCCATTAGGAAATTAAATGATTCTGCCATGACATTATCAAATACATCTATCAAGATGTAGTTATTATATACTTTAATATTTTCAGAAAAATAAATCATGGAAGATAGTCTTCCCCCAAGTCCCACCATATATATATATATGTTTGTTTGGTTTTTTTTTTTTTTTTGCTAAAATGCATGTAAAAAAAATTCTGAAGTTTTGTCAATGCAGCTTAAATTTGAAGGTATGATTGATTTTGTTCATGTAAATAACTAAATAGAATATTTAAAATATTCACATACTTTGTTCATGTATATTTAAATGTCATCCTATTTCAGTATCTGAGAGGAAGGGGTTCAAACATTTGCTCATTTTCTTATTCAGAACACACTATCTTAACAAGCTGAGAGATATAAAATTTTTGTTAGCATTACGCATCAATTTTGTTGCTGATTCCTCTTCCCAGAGAAAAAACACCTAAACAGAGAGATTGTATGGGTACTGATAAAGAGTCTGTGTTCTAGAATAGAAACATCTTAGCTACAATCTCAACTCTTCTGCTTTATAGCTAGACAGCACTGGGCACATTAATCAAGTGCATTGAACCTCAGCTTCTTTCATTTGTACATGTGAATTTAATGCTGCTAATGGCGCCAGAAAGCTGCAATAATGTGTGGAATCTAGAATCAGACTTCCCAATACTGCACTGACAAGCTGCATAAATTAGAGCAAGATTGTGTCTCAGATTCCTCATCAATAAAATATGTTTTGTGTTTTGTACTTCTACCACTTAATATCGAGTGAGCAAATGAGATGATGCATGCAAATCCATTAGCACCGGTGTTTTCAGGGTTCATTTTTTCTGGAAGCTTCAGAGAACAATCTACTTCCTATGACTTTTCATCTCCTCAAGATGTTTCTTGGTCCCTTCTTCCCACCTTCAAGGTACATCACTCTAGTGTCTGTTTCTGTCATCGCATTTCTTTTTTGCTTCCTAGGTCTTTTGCCCACTATGTCCTTTTCCAGGCAGTCAGAACTTTTTGCAGGAGAATATTCAGATGTCCTCTTACAGCTCAGCACTAAGATGTTTTCCTAATTTTATCAAGATGGCAGGAATAACAAGACAGCAGGAAAAAGGGTGCTAAAGACCTCAGAGTACACAAAAATAAATAAGATACAGACTGTCTTTTTGTACAAAGAGTGTAGCTACAAGGCTATCTGAGGGAAAGCAATTAGAGCTTCAAATTCAGAAGCCCTTGCTAAGTATATTTCACTTCTGAAAATTTTAAAAGAAAGCATTGTAAATTATTAAGGACTAGTTTAATGACCATTTTTCTTTGTGGTTAAATGAAATACTGAGAATATATAAAAGATGATCTTGATGAGAAAATAATGCTGCAATTACTCATTCAACATTTGAGTTTTGATACAAATAATGCACAAGTGGGAAAAAACAATTCATAAAATTAAAATTTGGAATTCATGTGTGCCAGAGTTCTTCAGAGAAGCAGAACCAACAGAATGTATGTGTGTATGTGTTGGTGGGGGCATGGGGCAGAGAGAGAGAGCTCACCTATAAGGAATTGGCTTACACAGTTACAGAGGCTGAGAAATTCTGTAACCTGTAGTGAGAAAGCTAGAAATTCAGAAAAGCCAGTGGTGCAGTTACAGTCCAAGCTCAAAGGCCTGAGAACCAAGAGAACCAATAGTGCAACTTCTATTCTGATTCGAAAGACCCAAGCACTAGCAAAGCTAGTAGTTCAGGGTCAGCACAAAAACTGGCAGGTTTGAGCAAAAGAAGAGTGGGTGTTTCAGTTTGAGTCCAAAGGCAGGAAAAGACCAATATCCCAACTTGATCAATCAGACAAGAATTTTCTCTTATTCTGTTTTTTTTTTTTTTGGTTCCATTTAGGTCTTCAATTGATAAAATGAAGCCCACCCACATTATACAGGGCAATCTGCTTTACTCAGTTTACGAATTCAAATGCTAACCTTATCCAGAAGCATTCTCACAGGCACATTCAGAATAATGTTTCACCAAATGTCTTGGTACTCAGTGGCCCAAAAGTTGAAAAATAAAATTACTCATCACACCATATAACACTAAAAGTTATGTTTCTTCTTTTCTCAGATCTCTATCACTATTAGGTAACCTTAGTCAGTAATATAACAATTAAAAGTATGTGATCTGAATTTTAAAAATGAAATGGTCTTAAGCAATAAAGCCTAGAAGATTTTAACTACTTTTTTTTTTTTTTGAGGTGGAGTCTCATTCTGTCACCCAGGCTAGAGGGCAGTGGCATGCTCATGGCCACCGCAGCCTTGACCTGCTGGGCTTAGGTGATTCTTCCACCTCAGCCTTCCAAGTAGCTGGAACTACAGGCACATGCCACCACACCTGGCTAATTTTTTGATTTATTATAGAGAAGAGGTCTCGCCAAGTTTGCCCAGGCTGGTCTCAAACCAGTGGGCTCAGGCAATCCTCTCACCTCGGTCTCCCAAAGTGCTGGGATTATAGGCATGGGCCACTGTGCCCAGCAGATTTTAACTACTTTTAATATCTAAAATTTCTAATCATAGTGAAAACTTTTTTTTAAATTAAGTTTTATTTTTCCTGGCAGTAATTAATATTCTCTCAAAATAATTTAAAGATTGTGTTTGTGGATAATGCATGCAGTTTTTGACATTAATCTGTCAATATTTAATTTAAAATTCAATTCACTTCAAAATCATGTAAATGTAAAGGAATAATAAGCAGATTTCTACCAAATGTAATAATTTTTTTATCTCTTTTGCCTTTCATAATGGAATATAGGTGGAGAGTGGATTTAATATATATATGTATACATATATATATTATTGTTGCATATAACATTTTATTTTGGAGTATTGAAGTTTTATACATTTTAGCTTTTTTTGCATTTATGAGATAAATAAGACAAAACTTCTTGTAGAATATACAAACCTAAAGCTATTAAAATATTTCTTTTGCTCCTGTTAGACTCTTTGCTCTGTGCAAAATAATATAAAGACAAGAGGTCTACTCAAAGTAATTTTAATCTCTTCGACAGTAATTTATCATGTCAGTTTCTACTCTAAAACTAGTAGGATGTAGAGACTGTCCAGTACTGAATACAAAGATGATGAAGACCAGATAGAAGACCTTATCCTTCCCTTTCCAAGTAACTAATTTATTTAATAAAATATTAATTGATCAACTAATAATATATGGTAAGCACTTTACTAGGTGGTATGGATGTATCAGACAGAAGTCTCTACTCTACTGGAGTTCATATTCTAGTGGGGAAGACAGACATGACTAACTAACTAACTAAATATATATATTTTAGTTAGTTATATATATTTAGTTAGTTAGTTATAGTTATATGTATAGTTATATACATAACTATATATTTATTTATATGTATATATAGCAAACTGAGTTTTTTTTGTGTATATATACTATAGCATACTAAGCTATACTAGTATACTTAGTATTATGGCATGCTATATATAAAATATAGCATACTATATATAATATGTTATATATACATATATCTTAGTATGCTAGAAGGTGTCAAGGGTTATTGAAAAAACAGAAGTAGACAAAGAGGATACAAACTGCTGTGGGTGGGGTGAGTAGAATTCATTAGAAAGGTAACATTTAAGCTAATAGTCTACCTCTGGGAAACTCCCAGGAGACATTTAGGGGAAGAATGTTTCAGGAGGGGAAGAATGTTTCAGGTGGAAGGAGCCCACGCAAAGGCCCTAATCTGTCACAAATCACCTAAACCTTACTCCTGCTCCATTTACCCAGATGACATAATATTTGTCATTTTAAAAAGTTGTCTATTGTCTGTCTCCCCAACTCTGTAAACTTAATGAGGAAAAAATGCATCACTTTTATTCACTTTTGACCTTGTAGACCTGAGATCAGTGTCAGAATATATTAAGCATTCAAAAAAATGATAATTTTAAAAACATGTTACTTTAACTATCAGCTAACAATTGCTCATAATCACAAAGTCTCAGTGAGAAGCAAAAATTAGTATTTGTTTTTCACAAATTTGCACATCAACTAGACAGCTCAGCTGTAAACTATGCTGGCTGGTGTGGTTTTATAGTATTTCTCACACTTGCTGACCAGGTGTTCTGCCCTCTGAATATTTTATTTTCTCTCAGCCACCAGGCAAACTGGAGCACATTCTTTTCATGGTGATGGCAGTTCTTCAAAAGGACAGGCCAGACCACAAGCATGCATCTAGTGTCCCTTTCTAGCATACCTGCTAAAATCACACTTACTAAAACAAAGCATATAAATAAGCCCAAATTCAAGGAGCAAGATATCTACTTCCCCTGTTATACAAAATGGCAGTTTAATAGCAAAACAGTGTAGATCAGGGAAGGATGAAAGATTCCCGGTGTGCTACTGTTTCTCCTTTTTTAATGCAGATGTAGTCAGAATTGGCTACAAGAGAGACGATTCTGCTTTTTGTGCCCCCAGGAATCATGCCCAAAGCCTCGTGGGAGTAACCAAAGCACTATGTCTAGATTTTATTATTCTCATTTCTTAATTTGTGAGCAAATATAAACATTCTTATGATTGCCAGTCACTGTCTCTTCTGTAACTAAGAGGATTTATTCAGTTTAAGATTTTTCTCATCACTTTTATTTTCTTGCTTTATTCCAATTAGTCATAGTCAAGGTATTCTAAGTATACAGTCATGTTACAATCAAACAGAACTAGTTTGACTTCCTTTCCAATTTGGGTGCCTTTTATTTCTTTCGCTCCACTGCTATGGCTAGGACTTAGGGTACTATGTTTCATATGGTGTTTTTTCTTAGTTCTGTTTATGTGGTGGTGAATTGTGTTTATTCATTTATGTATGTTGAACCATCATTGCATCCCCAGAATTAAGCCCACTTGATCATAAGAAATTATCTTTTTGATGTGCTATTGGATTTTTTTGCTATCCTAGTATTTTGTGGACGATGTCTGTATCTCTGTTCATCAGGGATATTGGCCTGTAGTTTCCTGTTTTTGGTTGTATCCTTGCTTGATTTTGGTAACAGGGTGAAACTCATAGAATGAGTTAGGGAGGGATTACTCCTCCTCAATTGTTTTGTAATAGTTTTAGTAATGTTGGCACCAGCTTTTCTTTGTATTTCTGGTAATATTCAATTGTAAATATGTATGGCCCCAGGTATTATTTGTTAGAAGTTTTTTTTATTACCGATTCAATTTGTTCACTCATCATTGGTCTTTGCAGGTGTTTCTACTGCGATCCTAGGAGGTTGTATGTTTCCAGCAATTTATCCATTTCCTCTAGTTTTTGTAGTTTGTTCATAATGGTCTCTGATGAACTTCTATATTTCTGTGGTATCAGTTGTCATGTCACCTCTATCATTTCTAGTGTGCTTATTTGAATCATCTCTCTTTTTTTCTTGATTAGTCTAGCTAATGATCTGTTGATTTTGTTTATCTTTTCAAAGAACCACCTTTGGTTGCACTGATTCCTTGTATCATATTTTTGGCCTCAAATTCATTTAGTTATGCTATAATCTTTATTTCTTTTCTTCTAATATCTTTGTGTTCTTACATTGTTTTTCTAGTTATTTGTGGGAAAATGTTAGGTTGTTAATTTGAAATCTTTCTGCTTTTTTGATGTAGTTATTTAATGTTATAAACTTTCCTCTTGGCAATGCTTTTGTTGTATCCCAGAGGTTTTGGTATGCTGTGTCTCTATTTTCATTCATTTCAAACATTTTTCTTTATTTTGGCCATAATTTCATTGTTTACCCAAAAGTCATTAATGTACTTGTGTAGTTTTAAGAGTTCCCCTTGGTATTGATTGTTAATTTTATTACACTGAGGTTTAAAAATGTACTTGATAATGACTTTAGTTTTTTGAGACTTGCTTTATTTCCAAGCATATGATTGATTTTGGAGAATTTTCCATACTCAGCTAAGAAAAATGTGTATTCTGTGGTCATTGGGTAGAAAATTCTATATATATCTGTTACATTCATTTGTTCTATAGTCCAGTGTCAGTTCAGAGTTTATTGTTGATTTTCTACCTTGATGATCTTTCAAATAATGTCAGTGAGGTACTGAAGTTCCTCACTATTATAGTCTTGTCATCAATCTATTTTCTTATGTCTAGTAATGTTTGATTTATGAATCTGGATCTTTGGGGTTGGGTACATGTAAAGTTATAATACTTAAATCTTCTTGTTATATTGAACCCTTTATGATTACATAATGTCCCCTTTTGCCTTATTTTAGAGTAATTGATTTAAAGCCTGTTTTCTCTTTTACGAGAGTGGCTACTTTTGCTCACTTTTGTTTTATATTTGCGTGGTATATCTTTTTCTCCCCTTTTGCTTTGAATCTGAATGTGTCTTTAGTCAGTAGGTGGGTCTCTTACAGACATGTTTGGTTCCTGATTTTTTATCCAATTGCTATACTTTATATTTTAAGAGGGGAATTAAAGTCATTAATATTCAGGGTTAATATTTATATGTGAAGGTTATTTTTTTCTGTCATAGTATTGTTAGCTAGTTGTTTTGAGGTTTTGGTTGTATAGTTGTTTTATAGACTCTTTTTAACCATTTATGTTGGATGATTTTATATTATCTTTGCATAATAATAATGAAAAAAGGTTTGATACCTTTTTATAATGTTGTCCTATAGTCAGTTGGTCTCTCATTTTACTGTACCTTCTCTTAAAGGCTTTACTGAGGATAAATTTAAAATGTGTGCCATCTGAACTTAAAGATAACTAAAAAATTAAATTATTTAACACTTACTTTCAACTACTCCAGAAAACTAGAATATAATAACTATAATTATGCATGAATAATATAAATGTATGTGCAGTCCAGACTATAACATTTTTATAGCTTAAATCACTATGCTAAACAATGTGTGGCACAACAAATTTTACATGACTTTTTAATATCAAATATTTCACACTTATCAACATCTGGGCTTCTTTCTTTTTCAGATAAAAATGACTCAAGTTATATGTGTTGTTACTTCTTTTTCTCTCTTATTGTAGCAGCACTTAGTTCTTCCTACTATTATAACCATTCAACCTCTCAACAACTTACAGAAAACATTGAAATCAGGTTTGTTATCCCACAAAAAATTGTTTTGTATTAAAATTATCAATCATCCATCCAAAGGACCAAGAGCTACTTTATGAAGATCATACTCTTTATATTGGTTAGTGGACCAAGGGGCCACAGAATTGTGTTTTACCTGATAGCCTGACACGGGTAGGCAGACATTATGGTATTTTGGGAAATATCGGACAACATAGCTAATATCATGAACATATTTTTTAATTGATGTTAATAAACATATCATCTAACTGCAGAGTGGCTTTATACAATCTTTTTTCTCTCTTACATTAGTTTTACATTTTTTTCTTTATTTCAATATCTTTAGGGGGTATAAATAGTTTTGATCTGAACTTTAAGTGTACTCACCACCCCTACCTGTGCACATTGTACGGTACGTGATTTTTTGTCCCACCACCCCTTCCTCCCCTCCCCCTTCTGAGTCTCCAGTGTCTATTACATCATTCTCTCTGCCTTGCAGATCCTTAATTTAGCTCCCACTTATAAGTGAGAACGTGCAGTGTTTGATTTTTTGTTCCTCAGTTAGATCATGTTATGAGAACTTAAGATCATGTTCTCCAGTTCCATCCAAGTTGCTGAGAAAGACATCATTTCATTTTGTTGGATGGCTGAATAGTATTCAATAGTGTATACATACCACATTTTCATTATCCACTGAGTTTACGTTGATTCCACATCGTTGCAATTGTGAATTGTGCTGCTATGAACATGCAAGTGCAGATGTCTTTTTTTTTTTTTAATAACGACCTCAGCTCCTTTGAATAGACACTTAATAGTAGGATTGCTGGATCAAATGGTAGATTTACTTTTAGTTCTTTGAGAAATCTCCATAGCAGTTTCCATAGAGGTTGTACTAATATACACTCCCACCAACAGTGTATAAGCATCATTTTCTTATAATACATATAACTCGTTATACATGCAACATACTATATGTCCTTATATAATAATTCATAAGATATTGATGTAGTTTTTAAAATTTTCAAAAAATCTATGAAACAATTCATTAACAAAAGCAATTCTTAAAAGGGTATACAAATATGGAATAAGGGAGGGCAAGATAGAATACCATGAAGATGGATTAAAATTGGAGGTATTGGTATAAAATCATGATTTTGAAAATATGTACATGTATGTGGATGTAAATGTTTATATATAAATATATTGTGATTTTATATATTTATGAGTGTTTTATATTTGCATATCCTAAGTCCCCTACATACAAATTTTCAAGTTGCAAACTTACAAAAATGTGAACATACATTCACATTTCTAATCATGTAAGTTAGTTCATGTGTCTAGCATACACTGTCACATGTGTCCATCCTCTACAAGGGGTTCTTTTCTTTATTTTTGTTTTTTTAATGTATTATTTGTGTGAAAAGTATTATAAGTCTATTACAGTACACTACAATATTGTTGATTGTGTTAGTTGGGTACCTAGGCTCACTTTGTTGGATTTAATGAACAAATTGGATCTACAAATGAACTCTCAGAACAGACCTTGTTAGGATGTAGAAGGCATACTGTATATGTATATATACATGACTATAGTTCCTAGCTCTGGCTGCTGAAGGGTCAAAAAGCAAAGAGAGCCCAGTGTTAATAAGTACACCTAGTGCCCAGGATTTGGTCTCTAATATCATTTTCCACTGATGTTAACCAGGGTTCTTTTGATAAATGGTTCATGCTAGGGCTAGGTTAGGGTAGGCACAAGATAAGCCTGGGGTATTCCATTAGTCCACAAATTATAAAGTAATTTTTAAACACATGTATCACAAGAACACAAAAGCCAACATTAAGTTGCTACTATTAGCCAAATTTGGGACAATTTAAATACCAGAAAATACAGAAATTTTACATATTTATGTCTATAAAAATAGATGAATAAAAAGATAAATGACAAATTTCCATAGAGGTTGTACTAATTTATACTCCCACCAACTGTATATAAACATGATTTGCTTATCATACATATCATTTATTATGCATGCATCATGCTATATGCCTTTATATAATAATTCATAAAATGTTGAGGTAGCTTTTAAAATTTTCACAAAATCTACTAAACAATTCATTAACAAAAGCACTTCTTGAGGGGGCATGCAAATATGGAATGAGGGAGGGCAAGAAAGATAGGTAAGTAGGTAGACAGATGGATTGATGGATAGATAAATGAGAATGGACATCTATTGTAAAGTGTGAATAGTAAATGTGGAATGTGTGTTAGGATTGGCTAATCATCATTTGCCAATCATAGTAAGATAGGATAAAAGAAACATTATCAGTGTATGCTAAAAATGGATAAAAGATTGAATGAGAACATATTTTCATAGTCTTACAATGTAGCTCAAAGACTGCTTATTAGTTGAAACTGGGGGAAGAAAAATATACAGGGGAGAAATCAAGCAACAACTTGATAAGGTAATCAACATTAACAACTATATAATACTTTAAAGATAAAATCCTGAATGAGTCATCCCAATCTAATCATGAGAAAGCATTGGAAAGCATGAAATAATGAATAGTTTATTTAAAAACAAAAGGTAAGTCAGGCATAGTGGCATGTACCTGTAGTTCCAGCTACTCAGGAGGCCAAGATGGGAGATTCACTTGAGTGTAGGAGATCAAAGTTACAGAGAGTTATAATCACACCACTGCACTCCAGCCTGGGCTACAGAGTGAAACCTTTCATTAAAAAGATTAATTAATTAATTAATTAATTAAACGGAAATAAAATTTTGGGGAGACTATATTCTTCTAAAATGTCCATGTCACAAAAGACAAAGAAAGATTATGGAAATATTAGAGGTTAAAGGGTGTGAAAAGAGATATAATAACTGAATTTCGTATCTGACTCTACTGATCTTAGACTGGATCTCACACTGGAAGGCAAAAATCAATGAAAAAGATACTAGATAAACTGAAAAAATTGGAATATGGACAGTAAGTTGCTTAAAGGTATTGTTATATCAATATAAATTTATAAAGTTGATTACTGCACTGTGATTATGTAAGAGAATATTCATATTCTTAAACACACAAAAGGTGTGTATAAGGTCATAAAGGATATATTACAACCTATCTTCAAATAGTTTTAAAAACTGTGTGTGACACATTGAATGTCCTTCCTATGAAACTGTGAAGGGCAGCAGGCACAATCAGATAAGGTATTATTTGGGACCAAAAAAAAAAAATTGCATCTTAAGTATATATTGATAGAAATAGAGACAGCACACATAATAAGGTCAATAGGATAAAATGTTTAAATGGTTTAAAGGACAGATAGGTGTGCAATTTTATTTTATAACATTTTGTGTTTGAAATTATATCTGAAATATGTTTTATGGAATACACTTAAGAAAAAAGTTTGCACTCTTTGCTTTAAAAAAATTACCTTCTTTGCAATGCTGTTTGCATCGTTAGAGAAAAGTTTATTAAGTCAGTCAGAATTCATTGAGAAGAATTTAAATATATTAGCATGGCTGCATTACTGAAAAGCATAGATGGATTTTCTATACTTGAGAAAAAATCAGATATAGGTTTTAATACTAGATACTTTCTAGTATTTTTCTTTGGTAAAAGTTATCTAAACTCTCAGAATTTAAGATTTAGTGTCTGCAAACTGGGAACAATATGACTATCCAAAGTTTGTTAGGAACATGAAGATGAAATAATGTGTATGAAAAATACTATAAGAAAAGGATTGACAGTGGCGGGAAATGATGGGGGGGGCAGGGAGGGGAAGGGAGGTGGATTAACGGTAATCAATATCTGTTCAATGCATATTTGTATACCTAACACTTAACTGTACCCCACAACTTTAAAATAAAAATATATATTAAAAAAAGAAAAATATCTAATTGTTTCCAGCATACTGTAGTTTTTGCTCTGTCAGTCTTTTCATTTATTTTTTTCTAAAGCAAGTTATAATATTTTCAGTTTTACTTCTCATTTTTATATTTAATCTAATAATTCCCAAGCAAATAAACTAAAAATTTAAAAGAGAAAGTTGCCATTTCCATAAAAATTAAGTTTTATGCTTTGAAAAGAGTAATGACAAACTGTGCAAAAACATTTATGCATTTATGTCAAATCATATTTGGATAAGACATATAAAAAGAGAAAATAAAAATTTTCTTTAAAGGTCAGAAGGATTCCACACTCTGATTGTTTTACAAGTGTCCTTGATTCTTTCTTCACTTATAAAACAAGAACTGAAAATCATAGTGTTGCAATGTGGGTGTGGTATATGCAAGAAAGGTGAGAACAAACACATAAATCAAAGGACAGCTCTTAATTTAAGTCAAAAGGAAGACAAAACAATTTATAGATTCATATTTGGAGGATAAGTAAAATTTATAAAATACATATGAATATTTTTAAATGATTCCCACCTTGACTGTTTTTTTTAAATTAACAAATGACTTTTCTGGCCTGATCTTGTCTAATAAGATATCCTGTATAATTCATTGCTGGCAGAATTGAAGTGAGGCAGGTAGTCTCACACACCAGTGGGAGATTAATAATTGGCAAAAGGTTTATGGAAAAAAAACATTAACCTTTAAAAATATTAGTATGTTTTGGACACTTTAAGGAAGCTATCCTAAGAAAATAATATTTTAAAAAAAGAAAAACACCTTTATATAAAAATGCTTAAAACTTACTATTTGTATAACATAATAAATTCCTGGACTTAAATGGTGGTGGTGGTGATACACACACATATATGCACACACTAGGAAAATAAAAGCAAAAAACCCAAGCCAGATGTTTTCGCAGCTGAATTCTATATGACATGCAAGAGATACTGACATGAATCCTACTGGAAGTATTCCAAGCTATGAACCTCTTATCTTGATACCCCAAATTGTCAAAGACCCAATAAGGGAAGGGAAATACAGGCCAGTTTTCCTAATGAACATAAATGCAAAAATTCTCACAAGGTTCTAGTAAATCATAACCAACAACACATTACAAGAATCATCCATCCTGACCAAGTGGGCTTCATTTCCAGGATGTAGGACTAGTTCAACATATGTTAGTCTATAAACATCACACAAACAGGATTAAAACCAAGAAACACATGATTATCTCATTAGACACAGAAAAAACATTCAATAAAATCCAGCATCCCTTCTTAATAAAACACCTTCGAACACCTAGGCATCAAAGGAACAAAATGTTATTATTCTGCCAAGTAAAAAGAGTCATGTATAACAAACCTGCAGCCAACATCATCCTTAAGGGACATAATAAGCTGGAAGCATTCCCCTGAGAACTGGAACAAGGTAAGAAAGCCCATTCTCATCCCTCCTATTTAACATAGTACTGGAAGTCCTAGCCGGAACAATCAGGGAGGTGAAAGAAATTAAGTATCCAAATAGGAAAAGAGAAAGTTAAGTTATTCTTCTTTGCAGATATGATTCTATACCTAGAAAACCCTAGAGAGTCTGTCAAAAACCTCCTCGCACTGCTAAATGACTTCTGTAAAGAATAGTGATACAAAGTCAGTGTGCAAAAACAGGTGCGTTTCTAAATACCTGCAACAAGCAAGTTGATAATCAAATAAACACAATTCCATTCAAAATATTCACACACAAAAATTAAATACCATGGCATCCACCTAACCAAAAAAGTAAGACCTTTATTAGAATTACAAAACACTGCTCAGAGAAACCAAGAATGACACAAAAATAGAAAAACTTTCCATGCTCATGAATTGGAAGAATAATATATATCATGAAGATGTTCGTCCTACCCATTGCAATCTACAGATTCAATGCAATCTTTATCAAATTGCCAGCATCACTTTTAAGACCCAGAAAAGACAATACAGAAATTAATATGGAAGCAAAAAAGATCTCAAATAGCTAAAGCAATCCTTAGCAAAAGGAACAAAGATGGAGGTATCACACTTCCAGATGTTATTTATTTATTTATTTTGAGTTGGAGTCTCACTCTGTCACCCAGACTGGAGTGCAGTGGCCGCTCCCGGTCACTGCAGCCTCGACCTTCTGGGCTCCGGCGATCCTTCCGCCTCAGCCTTCCAAGTAGCTGGAACTACA
>CAUYQG010047097.1:0-53260 GCA_963574415.1 Tarsius wallacei | reverse complement strand
TTTAAATCATGAACTCTCTCAGAAGGAAAAGTGTTCTTGGGTGATGCTTGTTATTTTCTCAAGTTTTGCTTATTAAGGACCCAGCCAGACTCCCTCACTCTCTTGTGCTAGAGGCGTTAGCTCCTCACATCTGAAAAGTAAAATGCCTAGAAATGCCTAGAGGAGAAATAGAACAATCAGAGTAGTTGCTCCTTTTTAAAAAAAAAATCATTCCAATTCAGTCACAGCGGGTCATGCTTCTTAACTCAGCCACAAGGAAATCCCAATTCATGCAAAAATAATTCTGTCTTCATTATTCCATAATCCAGAGGGTATCTATGATAATTTGAGCATTCCTCTTTTGAAAAGAGAAGATCAGTGCGCATGTCTTAATAATTCATTCTTCTTGGTCTTCCTCAAATGTAACTGCATTTGATTGCAGGAACCTGGCTCAGGCCCCCTACTGATGCTCTTACAGGCCATTATTAATGCGTACCTCTTCAGGGGCTGTAATTTGGGACTCAATTTGCCATAAAATTGTCCTAAGTGTCACCTTAGTAATCGGAGATCATGTGACCCATGAAATACATTGAACTGAAAGATGGTACCTCTTAGAATGAATGTCAAATTGTCCCCAGTAGTAAATAGGCACTAGCATGGGATCTGAAGTGGATTTCACTGTGCCTCGAGATGGTGAGGCATTAAGATGCTCCCTACCCAAATTCCTGAGGCTGGGCCTACAGGGCCTCAACAGTCTTCACATCGACTCTGGTAACCCAGCCATTTTGACAGTTCTTACTGTTTTAGCCAAAACTTCATATGTGGTCTAGCAAAGGATTTTCATGCTAATTCAAGATTTAAAAAAACAGGTTAGATGTCAAGACTGGCAAAACAAAATGTAGTTTGGCTAATCATTATGGAATTGCAAATCAAAACCACAATGAGACACCGCAATGAGTTACTACTTTACACCCATTAGGATGGCTATTACCAAAAAACCCCAGAAAATTACAAACATTGACAAGGATGTAGAGAAATTAAAATCCTTGTACATTGGTAGTGGGAAACGCCTCTAGTACAAGAGAGTGAGGGAGTCTGGCTGGGTCCTTAATAAGCAAAACTTGGGAAAATAACAAGCATCACCCAAGAACACTTTTCCTTCTGAGAGAGTTCATGATTTAAATGCATCTGCACAAAACAATGTGCTGATTTTTGTAAGGTGCTGTTAAGGCAGGTAGGTTTCCTGCCTTTTGAGACTCTACTATGGAAACCAGATGCTGATACCAGTGTTCATGTGGCTGTACCTGCATTTATAATCATGAATGTGAACAAAAATAAGAGTTAAACAAGAAAATTATATTCTATCAAGCGACAGGCAACTTGGCACTGGGATTTAGGTAGCTTTTCCACATATTTAATATTATGTGGTTATTGGATACTTATGAGGTTTCCGGGAATACTGACTCATTACATTATAAGTACGTGTTAAAAACCATGCTCTGGGACTTCACTCTGTGTGTTTATACTTCCTATATGTAGACCATGCGTTTCGAACTAACATAAAAGATTAAATAGTATTCGGTTCTTTGTTATTCTGTAAAGACTTCAGATTCCCTCATGTGACTATTGAATTCATTCCCCACTGAAAATATGTTGCATATCTACGCATGACCTGTGCTAGGTGCTGAGGAAACAGACACCATCTCTGCCCAATCAGAATTCGCCATCTAGCAATGAAGACAGATCTGAGGACAAGAAGCAAAATGTGTGACAAACAATGGGCTTTTTCCATCACCAAGTGTCCATCTCCTGAGTGCTCAAGTCAGGGGCCTTCTAAAGACTCTGCATAGCCCATCCTCCCAAAATAGAGTATTTGACTCACAAGAGAGAGGAGATGGGAAAGTGAAGAAATGAACTGTTATGGGCTGAATTTCCCCAAATTCATATGCTGAAGTCCTTACCCCCAACACTTCAGGACATGACTATATTGCCAGATGTGGCCTTTAAGGAGGTGATTAAATTTAAAAGAGGCTGTTAGGGTGGGCCCTAATCCAATCTGACTGATGTCCTTATGAGAAGAGGAAATCTGGACACACAAAGAGACGCTGGAGGCACTGCCCCAGGAAAAAGACCACATGAAGCGGGCAGCAAGAGGGTGACCATCTGCAAGCCAAGGGGAAAGGCCTCAGAGAACACCAGCCCTGCTGACGTCTTGATCTTGGACTTCCGGCTTCCAGTGCTGTGAGAAAGTAAATTTCTCTTACTTAAGCCACCCAGTTGTGGTATTTTGTTACACAAGCCCTAGAAAATGAATACATTAACCATATTTCTGTTGGGACTTTAAAAAAAAAATCTCAAAATTACAGAAAAGTTGCAAGTACAGGACAATTTTTTCCCCTGAACTATTTAAGAGTAAGTTGCTGACATGCTAGAAAGTTCCTCAGAGTTTCTTTATTAATCAGGCAAAGATTCTAATTGAGCTAGAGAGGGTTAACATCTTAGAAAACCAGGGATTTTTGGAAATTCTTCCTGAAAAGATGAAAGTATAGGCATTGCCTTGGGATGTGTGATATAGTGAAAAGACCAAGAGGCTTCCTGTACCCCATCTCTGCCTTAAGCTTTGAGACCTTGGAAAAATCACGTCTGTACCCAGTGACAACTGGAATACAACTAACCTCTCAGTTCACTTCTAGCTCAGACATTTTATGGTTTTTATGTCTGAGGAGCATTGTTTTCTGCCATGAGGGCCAAGGGCAAAAATGATCCCGTCCTGTTCCTAAGTACCGAGTGTGCATGCCAACCATGTAGCCCCCAGTGCAGACTCTTGAATGCAGCATCCAGCCTCCTCTCTCTCCATCATCCAGATGCCTCTGACACTCCAGCCAAGCCCAGCTCCCACAAGCCTTTCCTCTCGTGCTTTGTGCTCATCCTGCTCACTCTCTTCCCCCCACACACTCCTGGAAACTGCTCATCCTTCTTGACCCTTCCAGGCGTTTCCTCCTCTCTGCTGCTTGAGCACCTGTTCATTCCCCAGGATGCTTATTACATCAAAACAATTACTTCTTTAATGATCTTTCTCTCTGCTGGACACCCACATCTCTGGAGGACAGAGGCTGGGTTTCTTCTGGCCCCTCGGCTGCCAGTACTGTGCTTAGCTCATCACAGGTCCTCACTGGATAAACCTGCCTGAAGAACTATGCACCTGACACTGGTTGGAGAATGGTCCTGTCCTTGAGTAGCTCTCAGGCCAATAGAAGAGAAAGATGATAAAATAGGCAATCAATGTAGAAGGGTACGTGATTGTGACTCTGGCAGAGTAACCTTGAGGTAATAAGGGAGCTCACAGAAGGGGCGGCTTTCAAAATGGGACAGCCTCCTTGTAGGCTAAGGTTGCTGCCTTCTAGGCAAAGCTTGGACTTTGCCAATAGTGCCTTGCCAGGATCAGGCCTTGAGGGCATGTCTGCTAGACTACAAGCTCCATAAGGGTTTGGACCTTGTCAGTCTCGTTCACTGTCTCTCCATTTCCAGCACCACATCTGACACATTGTGGTAGCCAATAAATATTTGTGCGATGAATGCATGAAGAAACCGACAACCAAGTCCTCCTCCCTGTTTTTTCCACATGCCTTTCTCACTTTCTGACTCGTCCTTGTACAAAGGTGTGAGCTCATGCTTACCTCAACAGGGTGGTGCTGAAGATCAAAGGCAATAATAGAATCAAAAGCAATAATAAAATCATAATAAAATGCGAGTTACTACTCACCACCTCTTCCCTTCCGAGGGGAGTGTTGGGTAAAGCTGTGCTAGGCTGACCTGGTTGGAGTTCAGATGCCCTGAGGACCTATTTATGCTCCTGTCAGTGCAAAAAAAAGACTCACACCCTCTCATTTTACCATTCTTTAGAAGTTTTGTAGGTTTTAATAAGGACCTTAGAGATTCCTTCCTTTGCAACTAGAAAAGAATAATTCAGGTGCAGTAATTAGGGTTCACGCAGTCACTGTTCATGGGGAGGGTCTTAATGAGGTTTTTCTTCTTTTTTTCTCATTGGACTCTCCCAAAGGGAGTGCTTATTAGAGAAAAAGGAGGCCCACAGTCATGGAGGGGAGGTAGCCTGGATTAGGGTTCTCCAGAGAAAGAGCCAATAGGATGTGTATGTGTATAAGAGGATTCTGGATTCACTGCACATCCGATTCACACAGGAGTGGGAAGGGGGCTGAACCATGCTCAAAGAATAGAAGGACTGCCACTGAGCCAGGGTCTGCCACGACTCTGGAGGCTGCCTCTGGAGGTCACTGGGAGGGATACCCTTTGCCTGAGTGATTTCAAATGTGCCTCCAGGGATAAAGAGAATCTTCCTCTCCCCTAGCACTCCCCTGAGCTGGAAACTTCTCCATCATTTGTCATGGTTTAGGAGCACAACTGCTTGGGGACAAGGCAAGGCTGGATGACCCCATGAGCCCTGAGGTTTTTTAAAGCCGCTTCCTTCTCTGGACTGCTGCCGGGCTGACTGTTGAAACTGCTTATTCAGGCATTTGCAGCACACTCTCTGCCATCCTATAAAATTTATGTGATGCTGAATAAATCAGGGGAAAGAAAAGTGGGGGAGGAGAGAAATGAGAATATCCTCTATCCCTGGCTTTCCAAACACATCCACAGGAGAGAAAGGATCAGCTGGAAATTGAGAGTCTTGGTAAAACTAGTTCAGATTTTCAGAAAAGAAACTTGTGGGGCAGGAACCTAGGGGATGAGCAAAATTGTGAGAGTGGTAAACTCTGCCTCCCGGCCTTCAAGCCCTTTCTGGCCCCCAGCCTCCTGTCAATTTCCTAGAAATCCAGGACCCTCAGCTTTTCTGCCACCCACTCAGGGCAGGTCTAACTTCTGAAACTAGATTTTTTTCCTTTCTTCTCCAGAGTTAAAACACCCATTCTTAAAAAAAAAAAAAAAAAAAGCAGCCTTAGGCTTGTGCTTTCTGCTTAGCTAGTTGCTGAAGTCTTTCATGCCACAGGCAGCAGACAGGCCTTAGTTCTCCCAGGGCGGGATCCTCACAGATGATCTGGTAAACCAGTAAACCTCTGTGTGTGTGTTGGGGTAGGGGGCAGGTATTTTACAGAATGCTGAGCTGAACTTTAGGAACACCTTGCTCGTTACAGCTATGTCCCTACACCCAGTAACCCAGCTGCCCGCCTACCCTTGTGTGCCTGGTTTGGACACAGCAGTGGTCCTAGCAAGGGCAGGGGTGTGTTCACTGTCCATCACCTCTTCCACACCTTCCTCACCTTTGCTCACCCACAGACCTCTCCGGGTAAGCTCTTGTGAACCATCCGCCCCAGCCATCCCAGTGAGGCTAAGCTAGGCCTGGAGTGTCGTGTACGTGTCCCTCTCTCCAGAGAGTTCATGCATTTCTTGAGGGTAGAGTGTCCTTTCCTTCTGATAGACATGCACGTGTGAGTGCACAAAGTGGTTTAAATCCATAATTCACCATTTCTCAGAGAAATAATGTTAGGCAAAGACTATTATTATCTGCTTCATTTTGGCATGGAAAATGGAAAAAGTGGGTCCACGCTCACATGGTGGTTGAGTGATGTGAGAGGGTCTGAGCGGTGGCCTCTGCTGCTCTCCCCACCCCCTGCCACCACCGAAGTACTGGGTGTGAAGAACAAGCTCTGTGCTTAGTAAGTCCTGCACCTTCCCCCAGCATGGTGGCTGGAGAATGAAAACTGTCATATTATTCAGATGGTAATTTACTTTAAAGTACTCAGTATAAACAGTGGTGTGTGTGTGTGTGTGTGTGTGTGAGTTAACTTTAATCTATACCTTAGGAGTGAGGCATTAGCTTCTGCAGTAATAATCTGGAATCTGCAATCCAAAAATGAATAGTTAGCACCTAAAGGCCTCCGTTCAGGAACTGGTATGCCAGAAGTCCCTAAAGTAAGCACTCTGAACATCATTCCCTAAATCTCACCAGGAGGCTCATGAGTTAACTTATAAGGCATTTAGAAATGCTTTTCCTCGTAAAACAAGGATTGTGATTGACTTGAAAACTATTGCAAGCACCACCTCCTTGCGTGAAGTGGGTATAAGAATCTAGCAAGCTAGGGACCTGTCACTTTGGAGCTGGGTTCTGGGTCTGCACCTCTATTTAGCCAGGTGTCCACTCTACTTAATTCAGGACTGGCCCCTCCTGCCACCAGAGTCAACAACTCTCTGTGAGCCTTTTCTACGGGCACTCTTCCAAGTGCCTGAGGACAGACGGGGGATTCCACCCAGCACACAGCAGCAGTTCGTGGTGTCATTGTGAGCTTGTTTGCTAACAAATGTTTATACATGTTGCAGAATCCCACCTGACACTTATTTTCATTAACCCAACCATTTGAGAGCAAGTTTAGGAACGATGGGATATATAGCCCAACCTACATCCGATAGATGGAGACCACTGATACTTATAAAAGAATGGGATGAGTGCTGAATGAAGAAACAGGCCCAGGTCACTGGACAGCAGGCACAGTCCATGGAAGAAGTGAAGGCACTCTGAAGAGTCTTTGTTCTAATTATTAAAACAGTTGTCTGTTGCTCTAGCACCTTACATCTGTTGAGTACTTACCAGATGATGACCTGCTCCACACACAGTCTTCTTTCATTCTCAGAACAATCCCAGGGGAAACTAGGCAAGACAAGTTGGGCTTCCCTTCTCTTCCACAGATGAGAAATTTGAGCCCAGAGGTGCGCAGAGACTTTCTCAAAAGTCAACCGCAAGTGGCAATTAGTTCTCAAACCAGCATGGCTTTGTGACTCCTCAACCAAGGGTTCCCAGCAGAAGTTGAGGTGTATGTCAGAATCCCCAGGGAATGTTTTCAAAATATGCATAACTATGCCGTGTATAAAAAAATGTCCTTCTCTTTGATAGCTTTGCTTAAGTCCTCTGCATCTTTACCCTATTTTGTGCCCAGCACTATGCTAACCACAGAGGGCCATAGAAAGAGCTTCTACCCTACAGAAGTCTAATATTTAGGAACCAATACACATGTCCTACATTAAAATACCAATTGCATTAATATACTAAGAACTTGGTGCATATTACCAGAGGATAATGTCCTACGTTGGAACTCCTTAATGTATATTCAAGGAATGAACAAATAAGCGAATCAGTGGAATAGAAGTTTAGAGAGGAAGAGATGACTCTATTTGGGGCCATTATGGAAGGCTTCTAATCATAATCACAATTCAGACTGGACAATTTCAAGCAAGGCCACTCTCAGTGTGTGCAAAATGCCTTATAATGTTTTAATTTTCTTGTAGCTATTTCACTTCTAGAAATTTATCCTTAGGGACTTGTCAGAGAGGCAAAAATGAGACTTATGTTCAACATGTTTATTAAAGTATAATTGATAATAGTGAAAAAGTGGCAATAATCTTGAGCAAAGAAGAGTAGTATGTAAATGATAGTTAATCTATATGATGGAATATTCTGCAGCCATTAAAAGTCATGTCAATTGGGGAAATAAATGTGGACAGCAAGATTATTATTATTATAATTTGGAGTTGGAGTCTCACTCTGTTGCCCAGGCTGGAGTGCCGTGGCACACTCACGGCCACCCCAGCATTGACCTGCTGGGCTCTGGCGATCCTTCCGCCTCAGCCTTCCAAGTAGCCAGAACTCCAGGCACACACTACCATGTCCAGCTAATTTTTGATTTATTGTAGAGACGAGGTCTCACCAAGTTGCCGGGGCTGGTGTTGAACCCGCAGGCTCAGGCAGTCCACTTGCCTCAGCCTCCCAAAGTGCTGGGATTACAGACTGAGTCACTGAGCCCAGCCAATGGTAAGATTATTAAGGAGAAAAAAGATTCCAAAGGGTCATGTCCAGGATGAGACAAAATGTGTAAAAGTGTGTGTGTGTGTGTGTATCTATAAAATAATAGTAGCGATTCTCTCTGGGGTACGATGAAAGGTAATTTTTATTTTCAATTAACAGATTTTCAAAGTCCAGTTTTAAAAAAAGAGGGTCTTTCTCTCTCTGGGACTTCAGGGACCTTGGGGGCTTGTAGAACTCTATGGCCTGGCATGAAGCCCTTAAGTCTGGGTTTTTCTTCTGAGCACACGTGGGGTTTACTCCTCTGGACCCCAGGACTCACTGGGAAGGGAAAGAGCACAAAGGATGAGGAGGGCAATTTAATATTTCAAAATGGAGAACGAAACAAAGGACACACCACTCATCCTGTGTGTGGGTGAACGCCGCAGCAGCTCCTTCAGGGTGGCAGCGGAGTGGCCTTTGGGTCACTTTCCCTGGCTGCCCAGGGGACAGCCCACCCCTCCCCTCAACCGCTTCAGCCACCTGAATTTCCACAGCACAGTGTGCTCTCTCTGACTTCTTGGCGCATGCGCTTGTTAAACAATCCACTTCAGGAAAGAGGCTACAACACCTGAGTGAGAGGGGTCTTCCTGGAGGCCCAGGGAGGGAGGGAGGACTGAACTGCCGCAGGGAAAATAAAGTGGCTTGCAGGTGACACTAGCTCTCTCCTCTTCCCTCTCTCTCTCCTGTCTTCTCAACCTCACGTCTAGGAAGACGCTTCAGAAATAAGATCTAGACAAGGGCCCAAATTCAAAGAAAAGGGGCCCGTGCTGAATGGCAGGAGAAGCTCTCATTCTACACTGGGGGAAAGCACGTTGGCCTGTCTGTAGGGAGGTGTCTGTGTGACAGCCAGGCTTGCCAGTTTAACTAATTCTTTTTTTTTTTTTTGAGTTGGAGTCTCACTCTGTCGCCCAGACTGGAGGGCAGTGGCCGCTCCCGGCCACCGCAGCCTCGACCTGCTGGGCTCCGGCGATCCTTCCGCCTCAGCCTTCCAAGTGGCTGGAACTACAGACTCGCGCTACCACGCCCAGTTAATTTTTTATTTATTATAGAGATGAGGTCTTACCAAGTTGCCCAGGCGGGTCTCAAACCCGCGGGCTCAGGCAGTCCACTCACCTCAGCCTCCCAAGGCGCGGGATTACAGGCTGAGCCACTGAGCCTGGCTTTAACTGAATTCTTAAAAGTCTGGAATCTACAGAACAAGTGATGCTCTTTAGGGGTTTGCTCAATGATTGCTTTACAAATGCTGAGTAGGAATCCAAGTACTTGAATACCACTCTTTTTTCATCTCTTGGAGAGAAACATGCCTTAGGGGGCCAAGGCTGGGTGGTGGCTGGGGATGTCAAGACTATGTGTATAATAAGCCAAAGGCATGGGTTTGGGCCTGGTGCGCGTCCTCCACTATGAATTAGGCCTAATCCCAGTTGAGGATGTGTGAAACAAACATTTGGTCCTTTTGTCAAGGGAGTCTGAAATGTCAACAGGCTTCCCCACAGGTTTTTTGTTGTGGTGGTTGCCTCTTCTCCCGGAGTAGATTGATTGATTGATCCAGTTAATATGGGTTGAACAGTCACTATGTTCCAGGTTCTGTTCTAGATGCTGGGGATATAGAAGAATGAGAGACAACCACAAGTGTTAGGAGCACACCAGTCACTGACAGGTCAACGCGTCTACATTCTGCGTGCTCTGAATATTTATAAGGGTTTTCTAGAAAGAATGCCTTCAACTAGAAGCACAAGTGTCAGACAGGCCCTTCATGAGACACAGAGGCATTTTCTCCATCCAGGTGCAGGGATAGCTTGACCTGCTATTACTGGACAAAGTATCATTTTTCTTTTTCTTTTTTTAATGTCCTTCCAGCTTCAGGGGCATCTGGCCGAGTGCAGCATGGTGCCATGGTAGACAGAATGGCCACCAAAGGATGGATTAATGCCCTTCCTAGGATGAAAAGACAGAATCAAAAGGGATGGAAAGAATGAAAGTAATTTTAATAAAATTTTTGCGAGTTTAATGGTTTGAGAGACAAATTCTAAGATTGAATATTTGGATAGTTTTTTCTCTTCTGATGACCACACAACACACATCCTTCCCACCACCCTCTTCAGAGAGGAGAAGCTCTGATGTGAACTGAGAACAAGATATGTGAGGCGGGACCCCAAAAATCTGGAATTCATTTATAAAAAATTGTGTGCTTTTTTTTTTTTTTTTTTTGAGTTGGAGTCTCACTCCGTCACCGAGGCTGGAGTGCAGTGGCACGCTCACGCCACCCCAGCGTTGGCCCGCTGGGCTCTGGCGATCCTTCCGTCTCAGCCTTCCGAGTAGCTGGAACTACAGGCACTACTACGCCTGGCTAATTTTTTTTATTGTAGAGACGAGGTCTGCCAAGTTGCCTAGGCTGTTCTCAAACCTGCGGGCTCAGGCAACCCACTTGCCTCAGCCTCCCAAAGTGCTGGGATTACAGACTGAGCTACCGAGCCTGGCCTGAAAATTGTGTATTTATTCTTCCATGTTTAAACCTCAGTCACCTTCAAAGTACTCTCCATTTGATGCAATACACCTGTGGAGAGGCTTTTTCCACTGCTCAAAATGGTTTTTAAACTTGTCCATTTTGATGCCTTTTATTGCTTCTGACATTTTTTGTTTTGCCTCTTCCACATTGGCAAAAAATTTCCCTTTGAGGACTTTTTTCATCCAGGGAAACAAACAAAACAATCACTTGGGGAGAGGTCAGGGGAATAGGGAGGTGGGGCATAGAGCCTATGCCATTTTGGGTCCAAAACTGCTGAACACTCAATGCAGTCCAGGCAGGTGCATTGTCTTGGTGGAAGAATCAGTCACCTGTTTGCCACAACTTGGAATGTTTCTTCCGCATATCATGACACAACCTTCTCAAAACTTCCAGATAAAAACTTTGGTTGACTGTTTGATCCAGAGGAATACATTTCAAGTGTACTACAAGGGACCTGCCATCCAAATATTATTATTATTATTATTTCAGGGTTACTTTGGGTCCCCTCGTATCATGGGCCATGCCACACCAGTGGAGAGCTGAGGGATGGAATCTTCAGTTAGGAGGGGCCATTGGAAACAATTCTAGATGCTGCCTTTACGTTCTTTCTTCTTCAAGGGAATGAGTCACTGGGCAGTACCTCCACTTGCTCCTCTGCTTGAAGGCATTACTTTTAGAAAACCCTTATGGTTTCTTAGCTTATGGATTTGGCTTAGGTGACTGAAGGACAGCCCAAGATGATCTTGTCTGGGACTTGGGGAGAAGAAAATCAGGGAGCCTGGGAGGTTGCATGTCCAGGCAAGCTCAGCAGAGGAGGAGACAGGGACTCAGCGCAGGGCCCTTGTCAGGAATCTAGAGTATGGATTTGCTTTGAGTGACTGCCCTACCCTGTCTCTTAGGACTGCGGAGCACTCAGTTGATTGCATGGATGTGACGCCAACGTCTAGCAAAGTCCCTCATTGCTGCTCAGGGGGAATTGTCTGCAGTGGGGTCTGCAAGGTCTGCAGACTGTCCTTGGGGCAGGGAATGCCCTAGGAAATCTTTTTCTGGTTCTGATTTGCTTTCTCTTTCTTGCCTGAAAGTGCCCAGTTACAGCTGAACAAGCAAGCGCCAGTGTAACAGGGGCCTTGTGCATCTAGGCCCAAGCAATCTGCATTGACTGCAAATGCCCTTATTTTCTGTGAGCCCCAGAGACGCTGGACTTAGGGAGGCCAAGGAAAAGTATCACAGCATCAACACCAAGCTTCCGACACTTTTCATGTGTGACCACTAGCCTGGCAGCTCCCTCTCAGAGTCGTAGAACAATTCCAGGGGCTCTGAGGCTTAGCTCCGCCTCTGCTCACTCCTCGATGAGCGTCTGGGCTTGTGGAAGTCCAGCTCCACAGTGAAACTAGACAGGCCTCATCCCAGGAAGTCTTGAGGGGCTGGGGGCAGACCTAGGCCCAGGTGTTGCTCTAGTGAGAAGCCACCCCAGGCCTTGAATTGCTTCCCTGCCACGTACAGGAGGAGAAATTGGATACAGAGGAATTCAGGACTCTGGGTAGAATAAAAGTGAACATTTAATGCCACCATAGTTTGATTTTTTTTAAAACACCAGATTCGTTTTTGACAACATTTTACACCTCATATGCCACAAAAAGTCAGAGATCGTAGCCAGCAAACAATGTCTTCACACTGGAAATGGCACACAGCTCAATGGATTCAATGTCACCAGTTTGTGAGAACTAGAACAGGACTGTTCTCCAAGGAGCCTGCTCATATTTATCATGATCAAGCCAACAGCTAACTTTTATATAGCTATGGAAAGGCCCATGTTCAAAACCAGCCTGCAGAGGGGCTGCTGGGACCTGCCCAAGTACAGAAGAGTTGGATTTCTGACTTTAACAAATGAGCTTTATTTAAAAATTTCAACAGCAAACACTTGTGAACTAAGAACTTAATTTTTAAAACGGCACCAATCTCCTACCCAGTTAAACAGTGGATTTCAAACAATGACATTAAGCACTACCACTGGATTTTAAAACCAGACTTTATGAACTTGTTTATGAATTTGCTGTTTCTGTCACAACAAATGCACTTGGGCAGACCTTGTCTCGAATTTTCAAATGGGCCCATTTCTACAGATAAGCATATTTATATATACATACATACATTACTAATCATGGAATCATAGAGCCAGAGCTTGAAGGAAACACAAAGATCATTTAGCACAAGGTCCTCATTTTACAGATTAGAAAACTGAGTTCCAGAGAAGTTAGGACATACATCCAAGGCTACTGTCAAAACAGGAATCAGAACTCAGGTTTTCTGTCCTATGCTCTTCTACCATGCCACATACCTCCTGTACACACGCGTCCATGTATAGACACACACATTAGTACAGAGGAATGATGTGCGTGTTCATGTCTACACACACCTGGTAATCTAATGGGAAGAGTCCCATATGCTGGACACCAGTCCCAGTTCTACTATACAACTACTCTGAGCTTGGGCCAATCAGTGGTTGCTGACTTCAGCTTCTTCATCTAGAAATGATTATCCCCAGCTCCTACCTAGAGCTTTAATTGCCTCAAAGCACTTCCCATCAGTTCTACCATTTCTTTTTACACTATCCCAGAAGGGCAGCTGTTCTGACCCCCAGTCTTCCATTGGGGAACCTGAGGCCCAGCCAGGTGAAGAGACTCACCCAAGGTTGCATAGCTAGTGACGGAACCAAGCCTGGAAACCCGGCTTCCTTGCTCCTAGCTCAAGGCTTTTGCTCCTAGGTTTAGCTGCCTCTCAAATGAGACTACCCACCCCAGCCCCTCCCTGCCTCTCAGGGATACAGTGAGGGGACAAGATGCCTTAAGTATTACGGGTTGTAAGACTCACTAAAGTGCTTTGGTTTCTCCAGAAAAAACAGGTACTAAATATATCCAAGCTAAGGAACTCTGGTTGCTTTCCCAAGCCCCCTTCAGTAGCACCAGGGGTTGAATGGGAGTCTTAGGGAAATGTAGGAACCTAATACTGCCAGCACGTTCTTCAGAAATTTAGCACTGAACCAGTAGGAAGGGGCTGGTTCCTATTCTGCGCAGGCCTGTGGAGGCTGACTTCCAAGCCCATTCTCATCAAATTCAAAATGAAGGGATCTTTTCCCCTTTGGCTACTTAGTATAGAAACAGCTTGGCTTTTTACCTAAGCCCTGTAGGCTGAGGGTTGGACCCTAATCCCTATTCTCCTGATTTATCTCTCCTCCCCCCGCCCCCAGCTCATGTCTCCACTAACTGACTTGGCTAGAATGAGAAAGACAGAAAAGAAACAGCCACAGACAGACCCACCAGACTTCCACTTCAATGCATAGCACTTGGATAGCATTTCCAACTGTGATGTATAAATAAATTATAAAGCACAAGCAATGCTATAAAACATCCTGAGTTTACAAATAAATTATAACTTCTTCATAAATTGAATATGACGGTGTGTGATGTTAGCAGAATGGGAATGACGGAATGAGCCTTTTTTATTGTTGAAGATAATGTCTATGTATACATAAAATAATAGATGTGTGAGTGCTGATACTTCAGTGCTCACCTCTACATATGTGGACATTGGGAACAACCATATTTAGAGAATATTAATTATATGCAATGAAGGCTTGATACGGCCTCAAGCCCCACTCTGTGTTCAATATTATGATATCACCTCAGTTTCTGAGTAGGGCCACCCAAAAGCAGAATGTGTTTGTTTAGAGAGGGATAAATTAGCTTCTAGGAATTTTCAAAAACATTTTTTGAGAAGATGGGCTTAAGTTACAATAGCTTCTCCTGTATAGGAATTATGCTTTTCTCATTATGGATATAATGAACAAGTTATAATTTAGAAAGTTATTCTGTCAGAAGATTGCTAAGTGACACGATTGATGAGCCCCCCCCCCCCACAGATGTTGATGGATATTTTCTGAAGCTGGAGAAAGATATATTCGAATCCAAAGGAAAACTATTTTTCTACCAATTCCCCCTACCCCCGCCCCCCCGCATAGACTCATTTGCCGACAGCATCAGTGACACTGAACGCCTGGGTTTGTTTCATCTGGTGCAGAGAAAAGTGGTCTGTATTGACCTTTTCTTCCTATCTGGAAGACTTATGCATGGTAGCATTGAAAAGTATCCCTCACATGTGGAAAGGTGGCCAGGAGAACCTGGGGACAATGGCAGTGAATGGCTTAGCATCAACTAATAGCAAACAGGACTTTGATCCTGTTTTCTTACTGGCATGGTTTCAGGGCTTAAGATATATTGCCTTTAAAAGTGAGGAAATATTTTTTGTATATGCTCAAAGAACATGCAGCAGGAAAGAACAATGAGTAAATTCAGTAATTCTTCCATTTTCATTTTGAAATCAACACATCTTTAGTCATTTATTTTATAGTCTAAAATCCTTTTTGGAATAAGAAGTCAAAAGACATTCAATATATTATTATTTTGGAAGGCTCAATTACAGATCCGCAGGGGCCAATGACACAGACCACTGTGTTTGTATTGAACAAATAAATCTGCAGGCTCTTGCCAGCCTTGTCTTCTATCCCCAGAAGCCAAGGTCAGACAGCTGCTTTCAAATAGTAACACCTGTGAGGAAGGCTTATGGATTAACCTCAATTCATGATGAGTGTTAGAATTTGAAGCCCAAAAGAAGGTGGCTGGTTTATAAGGATATGAGCTACATACCCGAGTGGGTACAATTGCATTTTTTGCTCAACACATGAAAAGAAATCCGGGCTGCAAGCATGAGATTTGTATGTGTGTAAGACTTTTTGAACCTCTACCCTGGTTGAGAGATATACAGCTGCGCTGAAGTCACTGCCACCTTATAGGAACACATTCGACTTCAAGATTAAGGCTAATTTAGGACAAATGGGGCCAGATTCCTGCCTGCTGAATTCCCCACGGTGGGCTACATGGCTATTTACCCCAGCTTCTAGTGCCAATAGCCCCTTCTCTGCTTTGAGGTTCCTTGTGTGATTCCCACCTGTGTCAAGACGGACCCACCTTTGTATTTGCATCTCAAGTTCCCTATGCTCAGAATAGCAATTGGAGATTAAACACCACGCGGGGTGTTCTGATTTCAAATCTGGAAGAGATGAAAGTTAGACAGCTTTCCATAATGTAGAGGGGAATTCAAGGACAAGATCAAAGTTTGCAGCTCTCAGGTGGGGATTGAAAGCCCAAGATAAAGCAAACTATCACTCCCTCGCAGCTCGGAACAGCATCATGAAATGCAATACGGATTTACTCCCAGGGAAACAATATCACTGTTTCCCTTTTTTCGATCTTAGTTGTGCTCTGCTGCTAATGCCTCACCTCACACTAAACAAAGAATTAAGGCTTACACATCTAAACGTTAACGTCAAGTAAGCATTTCTCTAGTCCTTTCATTCGTGGCTAATGAAATAGAAATGGGTCCTTTGACATTCCTTTTGCCTTTTTTGGGTTATCTGGCACCAAAACCAAAAGGACACCTGGAACTGTCTCACATCTGGTCACTGTATGAGGCACTTTCCAGTTATTGGGGCTGCTTCAAAATAGTCAACCGGACCACCTTCCTTTGTGCTTAAAGATCATCATCTATCTATATAGTCCATTGATAGGCAGGCAAGGAATAAGCACATCATAGCATAAAATGCAAAATTTCTTTACATGGTTTATCAGTACTTGGTAAATTTAAGATGTTTGCAGCTTATTTAGGTCAAAAGGAAAAAAAAAAAAAGGAAAAGAAGAGAAAAATAATGGATGGCATCTGTGCAAAGTTGTGCTCCTACATCACGGCCAGCAGGATCCTGCGAGATATTCCATGACGTGGCATTTTGGGAAGCCAGTCTGACTCGGTAAGAGACCTCTTGGGATTCATTCAACCATTTGTTATATCGAAAAGTTGCTATAAGTATATAAAAGCAGGTTTAGGCAGGAGGAAGCTGAAGGCCACTCCCCTAAGAAGGATTCTACTAATTGAGATTTTAAATCTCTGTGGACATTTCTACTTGGTCTCATTCCAGGACATCAATGTGGCACAGTGACCTCGGGAATATGTGCAGGGGCAAAAGCTAAGCTCACTGATTACTAATAAAATGAATTTATTTCCAACAGGAAAAAGAGTACTTACCTTTGAAAATTCCCAAGTTAAAGATTTTTCATGAAGTGGTATATTTCAAACCACCCACCAAAAAAGATGCCAAATGGAAAACTCAGAGGAGTGGCATCCTTTGGAGTCCAGATGCTTCCAAGAACACTGCTTTTAAGCAAGCCTACTCACACAAGTGCTATGAGGCCAGAGGTAAGTCCAGAGTCACGGACTATGGGTTTACAGTTCAGAAGCTCAGGGAGGCCCTGCTTGTTTTACTGGGGGGTGGGGGGAGGATGCATAGAGGGGGAAATAGGAGGAAATGTGCTATTCCAGAAAAACCTTTCACCATATTTTAGGACATTCTGCTAGCAAACGTGGGCCTATCTCCTGTGTGTACCTTTGCATAGGAACAGACTCTTACAGAGAGTGCAAAGCCGGACTGGTGGCCCATGAAGCTAGCTTCCAAAACACATGCACCAACAAGGCCATCTGAGCACTGTTTTGATAATAAAGGATCCTGACTTAAGTTCCCATTTGCTGAGCTCAGCTCAAACTTGCTGGCTGTTTAGCCATCTATGTGGGCTGCATGTGTCCAGAGGTGCTTTGACCAAGAAGTGCAAGGCCTTTTCCTTGAGGAATAGCTTTTGGTTAGTGGGTGCAGCCTAGCCTGGAAATTGGCTTGTTAAGATATGCTGCATTTGAGGGCAAAAGGGAACAGTATTCTGTGCAAACCCCTGAGCACCCTCCTGAATGGGAAGACTGCAGGGTCTCTTGGAGAGGGGTCTTCTCTGGAAGGTGGGAGGACTCCTGGATTCTGTGCTGCCCCAATGCCACTATAGCTGTTATCAAGGAAATCCCTTGGTCACTCTGTGCCTTAGGTTTCTATCACAAAAATGGGTTTGATAATCCCTAAGGGAATTGTGACAGGGATGGACCTCTGAATTTGAGAATGAGGTCCTAAGTTTTTGAAAGTCAAGACGTGGACATCCGTATTCATGATACTCTGTGTTCTACCTATCCAGGATTATGGATAGAGGGAAGGAAAACTTCTCTCTGCCTTTGGGTGCCATGGTTGAGGGGACAAGCCTTGTCTCTTCTTGGTATAGAGGCTTTGGGACATGGGATAGCTGGAACTCTTGCTTTTAAGCAGTCCTCTGGACAACAGAAAAGCTGTGCAGTCTCAAGACTCCTCTGAGTCTCTAAGCATGTGAAAGTCTGAGAAGGTCTCTAAACTGGGAAAAAATCTCCCACTTCACAAAACAAGAAAACAAAGAAATATGGCTCTGTTGAATTGGTTCAAGCTTTCAATTCAGAGTCTTTGGAATAAAAATGAATATGAAAAATGTTTTAAGGGCCATGAAACCCTGGATTTGTGGGTCAAGAAACAAGTATGTATGCGAGGACTTGGGGGGGGGACGCTTATCCAGAACAAACAGTCCACCTACAAGGAGAATGAAGGGCCCAGTTCGCAAAGGACTCCTTTTCTCTTAAAGATGCAGGCCCTGTCTCCTCTCCCATTCTCTAAAGCTCACATGCACCTGCTCCATGATCAGCCTTCCAAGTCTGCCATGCTGCCTGTGAGAGGCGGCATCCAGGTGACCTACTGCTCCAAACCTTCTTTGGAAGCAAACACTGGCTTGTGCCGCTATGTTCTGTTTGAGTGGCCTTACCAGAATCACCATAAAAGACAGTTAACATTTATTCATATGCAATACTGATTAGGAAATAGTTCTACAAACACAACTTACTTAGAAACAGCAAGTCAGAAATAGGATAAAACACCAAGAGAAAACGAGCTGTAAATACATTTCAAAAATGTGTTTTTCTTTTTTGTTTGTTTTGTTGTTTTCATCTTGACTAGCACCATCTGTACACAAGAAAGTATGAACATAAATGTTTGGATAATAATAAAGATTTGCAAGGCACTTAATCAGTCATTCTGGGTCATTTTTTTGTTGTTTCATGTTCGCTTTCCATAGCATTCCTACGTCCACCCTCCCCCTTTCTCACTAAAGCAAGAGAAGAGTGAGGTCTCTTTTGCTAGCAGTTCTTATGTACAAACAAGGTCTTTAAAGTTCCTCAAAGTGCTTTTTCAGTCTCGCAGGGCTTCAACATCCCTTGGGCCATCATTTTCTCCTTCCATGGGTGTTTGGCGTTTGCACCTTTCCTATAGAAAATAAAAGAAAACTTCGCCTTCCGCTCAACGCTCACTCCAGACTTGCCACCAACCTTCATCCTCATTCATTGTCTTTGCCACCAGCACAGAGGGCCTGGGGGCGTGCGGCGTCTCCGTGAAGTCCTAGGGAGTGAGGGGACTGCTAGGACAGGAGTCCAGCTTTCTATCGGCGCCTGGAGGTGATGTCAAAGCAGGTGATCATCATGAGATGGGCCTTGCAGAAGTTGACGCGGCTTTCTAGGCGTTCCGTCACACACTCCAGCGCCTCCAGGTACTCCAGGGAATCTAGCTCCAAAACCTGCTCCAAGTCAACTGCAAAAGAGGAGACGTCCGATGGAGACATGAAACCCATGGGGTAGGAACCATCTCCTGACAGCTCTGCCCACGGCTGTCCTCCCCCGCCCTTCTTTCCCCTTCCCCCACATCTACCTCTTAGTCCAAAAATCTAATCTTGTCTGCCTCGGGCAGCCTTGGTGTTCCCGCCTGCCTGATTCTCGGCCTCTCTTGGGTGAAATGGAGCCTGTTTACCAGGTTTTAGATCCTTAACATTTTGTTGAGACTATACTGAGGAGTGAGGTGACATTCTAGCTCCCCTCACCTCCAGCCATCTACATCACAGGAGTTGAGAAAGATTCCAGCACCATTATTCTTTATTAACCATAAAGTAAGTAGTTATTCAAGCTGAGGTAGGGAGATTCCCTTTCTTTTTCTTTTTCTTTGAGTTGGAGTCTCACTCTGTCACCCAGGCTGGAGTGTCAGGGCACTCACAGCCACCCCAGTGTCGACCTGCTGGGCTCCGGTGATCCTTCTGCCTCAGCCTTCCAAGTAGCCGAAACTATAGGCATGCACTACCATGTCCAGCTTCGTTTTTTAATTTATTGTAGAGATGAGGTCTCACCAAGTTTCCCAGGCTGGTCTCAAACCCGCAGCCTCAGGCAATCCATTCACCTCGGCCTCCCAAAGTGCTGGGATTACAGGCTGAGCCACCGAGACTCCTCTTTTGGAGTCTTACATTTATATCTCTTATATGAAAGGATGTTTCTCTCTGGCTATTCTTTCATGCACTATATGTACCTGCCTCAAACTGAGAAATCTGACCCTGTCTCTTGGCACTTCCTTGTGCACTCTGACCTCCTCACTGGTCATTCAGAAAATATGATGATAAGCAAGATCTAATTAAGATTCCTTAAACTCAGAAGACAAGTTGAGACTTACAATCCAGATGCCTTCCCTGATGTTTAGACCTACACAGAGTGAAAAGCCTCTGTCCTTCAATTTCTGAAAAGTGGGTATCTGGGGTCAACCCCTACTGCCCAGTGGTGGCGGGGCAGGAGTGGGCTGCCTGGTCTTGGCTCCAGGTGTACAGCACAGGGCCCAGTACCAGGGAGACAGGCATGGATGGCAGCCAAGGGTGGGATGGCCCTGGAACCTAAGGCAGGACACTTGCATTTGATCCCGGCTTGGTCACACTAGCTCTGTGGCCTTAACCTCTCTGCTGGCACAGTTTCCTTAAAAGTAACATGAGCGTACAAGATAAGGATGCCCACTCCCACCCCTCCTATTCAAAGAGTACTAGAAGTCCTAGCCAGAGCAATCAGGCAGGAGAAAGAAATCAGGAACTCTCTTTGCAGATTATATGATTCTACACCTAAAAAACCCTTGAGAGTCTGTCAAAAACCTCCCCCCACTGATAAACAACTTCAGTAAGGTCTTGGGATACAAAACAGACATGCAAAAGACAGCTGCATTTCTGTACACCAACTGCAAGCAGGCTGAGAACCCAATAAAAAACATAATTCCATTCACAATAGCCACCAAAAAAATGAAATACCTTGGCATCCACCTAACCAAAGAAGAGTAAGACCTTTACAATGAAAACTACAAAACACTGCTCAAAGAAATCAAGGATAATACAAACAAATGGAAAAACATCCCACACTCATGGACTGGAGGAATCAGTATTGTCAAAATGTCCCTCCTACCCAAGGCAATCTACAGATTGAATGCAATCCCCATCAAAATTGCCAACATCATTTTTCACAGACCTAGAAAAGACAATACAGAAATCCATATGGAAGCAAAAAAGAGCACGAATAGCTAAAGCAGTCCTCAGCAAATGGAATAAAGCTGGAGGCACCACACTTCCAGGTTTTAAACTCTATTACAAGGTTACAGTAACTAAGACAGCATGGTATTGGTACAGGAATAGGTACATAGACAAGTGGAACAAGACAGAGAATCTAGAAATAAAAACATGGTCCCTCAATCATCTTTGAAAATGCCATTAAAAACCAACACTGGGGAAAGGAAACCATATTTAGCAAATGGTGCAGGAAAAAACTAGCTAGCCACATGCAGAAGAATGAAACTGCATTCCTACCTATTACCATACACAGAAATTAACTTAAAACCTCTAACTATACTAGACAATATACCAGGTTTTTCTGCAGCATAATTGAAAATCTTCTAGAGAAAAGAGAGAAAACCAACCTTGAACCAGCGAAGGGGGGGCTAAGGTAAGATGATTGCTTCTATTACCATGCATTCAAGGAGCAAGAATCACCTGAGAAATGTGAGCCTGAACAAGAAAAGTCTCAGACATCTGTGGAAGAGGAAGAGACCCCAGTTACCATCTTAGAATCTTCTGAAGAAGATAAGGAAAAAGAGGAAGTTCCTGCTTTCAAAATCCAAGCTGCCTTCCAGGACACATGGCCAGAGAGGCGGTAAAGAAAATTAAAGCAGATAATCTTCAAAATGAAGAAACAGAGGAAAACATGTGAGGACACTGGTTTTACTCTCAGAAAACATGAAAAAATAATCTAAATTCATCAACCTTGTTTTTATTGCCATTTTTTTCCTTAGTAAAGGAGATTTGATGTTGTGAAATAGCATTTGTTGCTGTTGTGAAAATGTCATAAACATTTGTTTACTAAACATACCACTGAAACAAAAAAAAAAAAAAGAAGAAAACTTAGGGAACACCCTCCTGGACACTAGAGTAAGCAATGAATTCATGGCCAAGTCTTCAAAAGCAAATGCAACAAAAGCTAAGAGTGACAGGTGGTACCTTATCAAACTGAAAAGTTTTTGCGCAGCAAAAGAAACCATCAAAAGAGTAAAGAGATGACCCATGGAATAGGAAAAAACATTTGCAAGCTATGCATCTGACAAAGGCCTAACACATAGGATCTACAAGGAACTCAAACAAATTTAAAGGAAAACAAACAAGCCCATTAAAAAGTGGGCAAAGGACATGAACAGGCACTTCTCAAAGGATAACATACAAGCAGCCAGCAAACACATGAAAAAATGTTCAGCCTCACTAATCATCAGAGGAATGCAAGTCAAAACTATAATGAGATCCACCTAAGACTTGTAAGAACGTTTATCATTAAAAAGTCAAAAAACAACAGGTGCTGACACAGTTGCGGAGAAAAAAGAATGCTTCTACACTGTTGGTGGAAAGGTAAGCTAGTTCAACCTTTGTGGAAAGCAGTGTGATGATTTCTCAAATAACTAAAATATGAGCTTCCATACAATCCAGCAGTCCCTCTCCTGGGAATATTCCCAGATGAAGATAAATCACTCTACCAAAAAGATACCTGCACACATATGTTCATTGCAGCACTGTTCACGATAGCAAAAACATGGAACCAACACAGACGTCCATCAAAAGTGGACTGGATAAAGAAAATGTGGTACAGATACATGATGGAATATTACACAGCCATAAAGAACCAAATTATGGCCTTTGCAACAACAGGGAAACAGCTGGAAGCCATCATACTAAGTGAATTATCACAGAAACAAAGAACTGAATAATGCATGTTCTCATTCATAAGCAGGCCCTGATCACTGATCACACAGTCACAAGGGTGGGACTGGCAGACACTGGACATTGCCAGGGGAGGGAAGGAGTGCAGAGGAAGGGGAGCACATGACAACACACTGGGTCCCTGGTCCACTGTTGGGGGAGAAGGGGCCAGTTAGAAGCCCAGACTTCACCTGCATGCAACTTACTTAAGTAAATCCTCACTTGTATCTCACAACTGTAAAATTAAAAAAGAAGAAGAATTCCTACTCTGTTTACCCTATCCACTTTGCGTTGTCGTGAAGAATAAAACAAAAATGAGATAATGAATGTGAACCTGGTCTGAAAACTGTGCCAAGCTATAGAAACATTGGGGATTGTGATGAAAGCTGACTTGTTTTTTGCAGAGGTCTTGAGATCTGGGCAGTAAGGTGACTTGCTCCGAGTGGCACTGTTAATCAGGACTAGAGCTGTGAGGAGACTGATGGCCCCTGAATACCAATCTAATATTTAAAAAGCGAAACAACTCAGCATACCACAACCACATCAGGCTGGTGGTTGAAAGTGGCATCAGAACTTAAAAATAAAAGCGGAAACAGATCCTGGCACATACGTTTCCATGCCAATACCAGGCCTTTTACCCATAAGCAGTAGTCAGCATGTGGCCTCGCTGATTTTTGTTTTCATTCCTGTTTTCAGTTCATCTTAAAGAAACAATCTGTATTTCCCCTTTCATGTAGCTTTCTGTTCATTTTCTTTCTCAGCATCAAAAACTCACTGATTTTTTTGACATGTACAAAGACAAGAAGGAAACGATTATTTCCTGGAAGCATCTAAACACATATGTATTGATGTTTAAGCTTGTTCCCATGTTGGGAAAAAATATGACTTTGTAAGATGAAGATAATTTCCAAATATGCCTTGGGCATAATAGCTCTTGAAAAATAAAACTTTAATGAAAATAGCAAAAATGATGGAGAACTAACTGAATATATGCCCCTGGGATCTTGAAGCACTCAGGGACTCATGAAAGAAGAAAAACTGTGTCCACAGAGGGGAGAGAAATAAACACAAGGTTCCATGCTGGTGCCGAGGTCAGTGATCAGCTGAGGTCCTCATGCCTGTATGCCTGCCCCATTTGTGCCTGCAATGAAATGCCCTCGGAGGAAGAGTCCATGTCTCGGTTCAGCTTTCTAACAGACAACCTAGCTCAGTGTGTCATGCAAGCAGGACCTAAGGAAATGTCTCCTGTTGAGAACATCTATTTAGTGGAACTTTGGGATAATAATAATAATTACTGCCAGATTCTGAGCTCTCATCCTGGGCCAAGCAGTGTAATAAGTGCCAGTAGACCAACAGGAACTAATTTACTCCTCACAATAACTCCAGTGGAATAGGCACCATTTCCCCCCCTATTTTACAGCTAAGAAAATCAAGGTTCAGAGAGATGAAGTGCTTTACTCAAGGTCCCACAGCTAGTATGTGAGAAAGCTAGCATCCAAAACAGGACTGTATGACTATTGTCACAGCCACAGATGCTGCATCTCAAACACGGCTCCATAGATTGGTTACAGTCCCAAGAACCCACTCTGGGGAAATGCTATCACCTCATATTTATGGAGGAGAAACTGCTAGAAAACCACTGTTCCAGTGAATGTAAGGTGGGGCATGGCTAGGAGGCTGACAAGTCCTGCCACTTTCTTCTGCACCCAGGATCATCTCACCCAATATTTTTTCAACCAGCTTCTCTATAATGCAAATCTATGCCTCCAGCCTCCACTTGCGGGCTTTCTGCACCGGCTAGGGAAGACTGGACAAGGGTGGCGTGGCATACTGTGCAAGGGAGGCATGTCACGAGGGAGGCATGGGAGGCTGAGGGGCCAGAGAAGAAAGGGAGGCAAGGGGACTACATTTAATGACAGAAATGTACTTTACCCACAGACAAAGTCTCCCAACATTGGTTCCCATATCAATGTAATAGTTGGGACTGGATTAAAGTTTTATTTTGTTCTAAATGGAACAGTCAGGAACAAATAAATAAGAGACAATTGAATCCGTCTATCAAAGAGAACAAAATTGTTCTGAACTGTTATTAGATGGTTACTGTCATCCTGGGCTTTCTATTAAATGGAAATAACACTGTAGCTGTTGTTTTTTTTTTTTCACTCAAAAAATGTTTTCCTTGCTTTCTGAGTTCTCTGAGGCTTTTCTAGGGTTGTACATTCTACCCTATTAAGAGCTCTATAAATTCTTGTCTATTTCAGGCTAGATATGCAGTGTGATTTTGTGGCCTAGGAGCAGATTTGTAATACAGCCTTCATGTCTGGGTGATCTTCTGCCACATGCAGGGGGAAAAATCTCATTTTCAGGTGCTTTGGACTGAGACACATAAGAAATAATCTTGCAAGAGCAATATTCACCACTCTTTTGCTGCCCCTGGCCCCTCCCACTCACCCCAGGAGAGTAGGATTGCTCACTCAGTGAGACTATCTCCATTTGATGGGCATCATGTGCCCTTGATGCAGACCCAGCCTGTAAGAATCTCACCCGAGGCCACGTGCCAGGCCTGTCTAGCTGGTGAACCCATTAGTCACAATGATGGGAGTGAACCGCGGGTCTTACATTCACTGAGCCATTTGTTGGGATCCAGCATCAGATACTGTTTGGTCGTCTCCAGCTCCTTCATCAGCCACTCATACTTGGCTCGGACCTCAGCAATCCTCTGCTGGCGATGCTCCAGGATTTTCAGTTTTGCATTGAAGCACATGACCTCCTAGTGCACAGACAGAGAAGGAGGTGGGAGTGGTGGCAGGAAGGAGAAAAGGACCTTCTACTCAATTCCAGCCTCTGCAACCTCTTTCAGAAAGGAACACTTATAAGTAGAGTCGAGGGAAAAGGAGCTGGAAGTATGGGGGACCCGAGTGATCTCAGCCAAGTTTCAGCTCAGACAACCCAACCACAAGGTAGGAAGGATTATTCCTTTTCCTTAAATTTGGAAAGCAGATGGTGTCGCAAGCAGGACTAATGCGGGTCAAGACAGCAAACCTCATGGATCAAGAAAAGCCGCCAAGAACACTAACCCTGCCATCTTTGAGCCTTTAGGGCGTTTCAGGAAGAGAAACACAGAGTTCTCTCCAAATCCTCTGTCCAAAGGCCCTCTGCCGGGACCTAAGCTCACTGTCTGCCACCCACACAGAAGTCACTGCGAAGTCCCTCTGGGTCTGGGCCCTCTTCCTCAGGGCACCACCCTGGCACCTGTGCAGGGACTTGCTGGGGGAAATGCCACACGTGGGGAGGAAGCCTCACCTTGCTGGTGCCCCCTCGTCGCCGCTGCAGGCGCTCCACGTCATCGATTTCATAGACTTTAATCTCAAAGGGTTCCCCGAGGCCCCTCTGGGTGCTCCGCAAGGGGCCGTCCACCCAGCGGACCCCAGTGCTGTTGGCAGGTTTTCTCACAGGGGAGGAGGTATCGAGAGACAGCGCTGGGATGAGCCTCCGTCTCTGAGAACCTAAGGAGGGAATTAAGCCCACAGTTACTTGTTCTGAATTTAAGTCTTCCAAATTTTGTTTTTGATGTAAAGGATGAGGTCACGCCAGGCACCCCAGGATCTGTGGCCAGGCTGTTCTTGAAACACTCCTATCCCTCCCTCCCCTTCGTTAAACCAGCACTCGGGCTTTACCTCTGGAAGCTCTGTCACATCCTTGCCAATCCTTAGAACTCCCTCCGTGTTTCCACCTGTGACACACACACATATACCCTGGCCTAGGACTGTGAGCCAAACTGGCACATCCTCAGTGTGGACATGTGAAAAGATTCTAGTGTTTGGTATTGTAGTGAGAGGGGTTCCAGAAAACACTGTTTATTTGCGGATAAGAACAGCAGCAGCATCACTGATTAGCACAGATTATGTGCCAGGCACCATTCAACACACTTTCACATTGACAAGAGCTGCTAGCTGCCTCCCAATACCTGTCCTCCTCTTCCTCAGCGAGAGAGACCCTGGGTTTGAGAAGGGCACATGGCCTCCCAAACAGAGACTAAACTCTTCATGGTCCAGGGGACTTAAGTTTAACCCACAGGGTATTAGCAGAAGGGGCATGTCTCCTCTAGGAAACAGCAAGGAATGCTCACTAGAGTTAACTTCCCCTACAGAGCACGCTCTGCACTAGCTCCCCTGGCTTTATACCAAACCTCACTTTTTAGAGCCCAGACCTTGATCTTGTTTATACACACACATGCAGTCATAGTTTTCCATAGAGTGCAGGCACTGATTTATGAAACTAAGAAACATCAACCCCTGGAGCAAAGCAAACATCTGTCTCTTTAGTGTCCAAGACATTCACAATGGGGATGAACCGGATCATCGATCTTGTTTTTAAAAGCCAGCCTGATTGGGCTAGTTGACTTTGAGCAAACTGCTTTGCCTTTTTGTTTCAGCTCTAGCCTCTGTAATGCGAAAGCTGTGAAACACCTAGAGAAGCTGGGTATGCATGGGCCTCAGGAAGGCAGGTGGGCGAGAGAAGACATAAGCGTCTGCATGTCCCTAGGGTGGGGACGTGGTGATCCCGGCAGCTCTCATTCCTCTAGGCTGCAAACACTCCAGAAGTGACTCCTGTTATGCCCTTTTCTCTAGGTTTGATAAAGGTTTACATGGCCATAGAGAGAATGACTGGCACTCCTTATCTACCCTGACCCTGAGGAAGGTCAGGAGATATCCCCCTCTAAAACTGAAGTCAGTAATGTAATGGGAGGAGGGTGTCTCTCAGTGTTGGAGCCCGAGCTGAGTTCCCTCAGACATGTCCAGGCATCACTGGGATGATTCTTCTTCCAAGAATCTGTTTGCATAAGAAATAGGAAGAAGAACTGGTATATTGGTTATCTACTGTTGTATAACAAATTACCCCCACACTTAGTAGTTAAAACAAGCACTATCTCCATAATCCTGTGGGTCAGGAGCCTGAAAACAACTTAGCTGGGTAGTCCTGACTCAAGGCTTCTCATGTGCTGCAGTCAGGCAGTCAGCTGGGGCTGCACTCATCTGAAGGCTTGACTGGGGCTGAAGCTCCCACTTCCACGTTCATTCATGTGACTGTTAGCTGGAGGCTTCAGTCCACTGCCATATGGACCTCCCTGTAGGGTTATTTATGACATGGCAGCTGGTTTTTCCCCAGAGCGAGTGAACCAAGAGGATGGGTAAGAGAGGGCACCCAAGACAAAAGCTGTAGTGTGTTTTATAACCTAATCTTAAAAGTGACATTACCATCACTTCTGCCTTTTCCAGCACAGAGACCAACCTCAGGACCATACAGGAGGGGATTACACAAGGTTGTGAGGCCGGGATCATAAGGAGCCATCTTGGAGTCTGGCAACCACAGGTGGGATGTGATCAGATGAGAAAATATCTGGAAAAAGAGGCCACCCTCTGTCTTTCGATACCCACACTAGGACATCATATGAGATGGGAGTAGGGAAAAGTAAAAAAGCCTGACTGGAGAATGACATTTCATGGGGGTTGCAATAGCTTACTAGAAATAACTTGACAGGTATCTAATTTCCACTGCCTTCTTTCCATGCCATCTGGCAACTTTCTAAACTTCCTTACCATGTCAGTACCTCCCAAGGTGGGAAGTGAGTGCCAAATGTCAAGTTAGCTGTGGTCTGGCAGATAGGAATAGCTTTTCCTGCACACTAGCGAACATGTATTGTGGATTTTCATAAAGTTTTGAATTTGGGTGCCAGGACATAAATCCCATGAATAAACTGGTATCTGATTCTTGCACCTACAACCGAGGCGGTCTCCCTACCCCTGTCTCTCTCCAGGGGCACAATTGAGCCTCACTAGGTGGTGACAGAAAAGCAGAGGACTGGGAAAGGGGAGGGTGGTTAGGCTAAGGAGTTTAATGACCTGAAGGGAGTTTCACGGGAAAAGATGGTACCCTCACATTGCTCAAAAGGGCACAGGAAGCGATGGTACCAACATGTGATGCCATTGCTGGGTGAAGACTGATCAGAGGGCCTTAGTCTGGGCCCCCATGGAAATGAGACTCCTTGGGTTTTTGCACACTCCACCATCTCCACCTGTCAAGCAGATGCCCCCAGCTCCCTGCTGAACCCAGTCTCTGCCAGTGACCACTTCTTTCTAGGCTGTGGGTGGGATCAGGACAGCATCAGCTTTAAGGAAGGTGCAGGGGAAGCACCCCAACCTGGCAAGAGTTATGTGGCAGCCTATCGAATGCTACCTCTCTGATCTGGGATTACACTTCTAGGACCAGCCTCCTCCTCTCAGTCGCTCCCTACCCATTCACCACCTAGCGTTCAGTCTGGACATGCAGAAGTCCAGTGAGTACAAAAACACTTAGGCTGGTAACTGCCAACACAGTTTTACTGCACGAAATGGCCTAGATTTGACCTGAGGAAGTCAAGGCTGGTACCTCAATGAAACTTCCAACCAAGTCCCCTCCCACTGAACAGAAGCACTGTGACCCCTCTTACGTCCAGGCTTGGCCGACAGCTGCATAGAGTAAGAGGAGCCACTGACTCATCACGGTCCATCTCACACTACCATCTGCAGCCCAGGTGAGAAGTCTGATACTGGTCCTTTCATTCTTAACTTCCCTGAGTCCAGACGGAAGTCTGATGATGTTGCCACTTAGGTCAAATGTCAGGAAACACGGGCCTTCTGAGTGCTGAGGCCTCACAACACTTCCTGGGAAATATGCTCTCTCCATTCTCAAACTCCTGCTCCTGAAAGCCCTCTAGCACAGCCCTCCCCTCATTACCCATGGTCTGAACTGACTCAAGGTGGAAGCACTAAGAAGCATGAAGCATGAATGTTGAAAGGAACCATAGACATCAGAGAGGAAAGAGAGAATATGAATCAACATGTGTGACTGTTTTCTACCAGCAAGAAGCCAGTTCCATGGTCTCTCAGATGAATGATGATCTTGGCTCTATGGCTTGGTATAATGCTTTGATGCAAGAGTCAAATGTTCCCAAGCTGGAGATGAGCAAGAGGTAGATGCCCCATGGCCACAAAGCTCTCTAGTTAGAGCCCAGGCCTTCTCACATGCTCTATGATTCTTAGCCCTGCACCCAGGACCACCATGTCACCTCTACCCACTCTCTCCAGGGATCTGCTCTGAATAGCTTCCTTGGTGTCTTGGGGAATCGATTACTTTTCTTTTTTTCCCAACTGTATATTTACAAAGGTTCTCTCATTATGAACCTTTTCTCATCTGTCTCTTAGAAACACTCTGGAAATCTTAAATCTGCCAGCAAGCAGCTTGCCTTCCTCCAGCTTTCATTAAGTCAGCGACCACTGCATTTCTTGAAGTTATTAAAACAAAACCAGGACGCACCTGAGAACAAAATGAACAACAGAGGGTTGGCAAAGCAAACCACGGTGCTCTTGGGCCCTGGTGAGGATCGATTAGTCACAGGCATTTGTACATCAGTGCTCTGTGAACCAAACCTGGTATCCTAGGAACTCAATTCACGACAGGCAGCAAGTCACAGCCCACAAGATGGGCCCATCAGTCAAGTCTATGCAGCACCAGAAGAAGGGAAAGCATGGCGTTTGGTGCTTAGAATGACAAAAAATATAGTAGACTAAACTCAACACGTAAAGCACTTATTACCAATAGGACAAAAGATCAGAAATACATAGGAAAGAAATATGAGTTAACTTTTAGGACTATGCTGCCAGTCAATGAATCTATCAATAGTATCCAAAAGTAGCCTACATGAGCACAATGCTGGGTACCAAACAGGTGGAGTCAAGTATAGAGCAGGCCTTGTAGGAGCTCATGTCCAGGCAGGTCAAGGCCTGGGTACATCCCAGAACCAACATGGTTCCCTGGGTACATCCCAGAACCAACATGGTTCCCTGGGGTTCCGGGGAGACAATCTCTCACTCCTGGGTTTTCTGGATGCTGAGTCACACCAAACCCAGGCATCCTTGCAGTGGGGATGAACTTCATTCAGACGAAGGTGCTCACCTAGCTGTCAAACTTACCCATCCAACCCAAGAGAAGGAAAGTGAGAGAAAGAAGCCAAGGGGGTAGCACACCACATTAAGGTGAAACGTAAGGGGCCCAAAGAAGAAGACAGAGTGTGCCTGGGGAGAGTTCAAGTGATATGTAACAGGTGATGCGAGAGGGCTGTGGTGGTGTTAGGACTGAGGGCTCGGGGTGGGACTCAGCTGGTGCAACCATGGCATAAACTGTGTGTCTCTGATTTATGGCCCCTTAGCGGCTTACAGGCACCCTGGCCAGGACATACACTTGTTACCCACCTGTCCTGGCTGTCACCACTCTTAATTCATGGCTATAGGTCATATATAATTTCACGTCACTGACCACAGAGGGGCTAGCAAGGAACTGTGGATGGGTCAATGAAAATCCATCAATGAAAACAACATGATGTTTCTGTCACCTTATCACCTTCCTGGTCAAGAATCTATAGTGACTCCCCATTGCCAACTGCAATAATACATTGTATATTCTCACTGCAGTTCTCTAGGACTATGTAGACTATAGAATGAAGTGTACTGCTATTATAGTTCCCAGATGTTCAAGGTATAACTTAATCTGGATTTCCGTTTTCTATCTCTCATTACACTCATTTGGAATACCCCCTTTTCTGAGTTACTCTCACTGTGCTGCCCACAGGCCCCGTTTTTACCGCCCCAGCCCACAATGCCCTCCACCCACTCTGCCTGTCCAGTGTAAGCATCCTCCACAGCCAGCTCAATCCCAATGTTTCTCTGCAGCCTTGGACTTACGGGATCCTGCCTTTGTCTGAATGCCTCCTCCACTGGTAGAGGACTGACTACATCAATCAGCACTTGGCGACGTACCTCCCTTCCCTGTTCTGTGTTCCAGGCTTTTCATCTTTGCTCTCCAATTAGATTACAAGTTTTTTACAGTGGCCTTGTCTTCCATGCTGCCCATCTCCCCATACCCAAGACTTCTACATCACTGAGCTCTAAGAGCACAGAAGATACCTGGTCAATGTTTAACAATAGAAAATAAATCCAATTGACTGTGGGTCCTCTTAAGGAAAGGGTGACATATGACCATCAATAGTTTTAATATTATTTGCATAGTCTCATATGATGTGGGCAGCGGAGAGACCATATCTGTCTTCTACCAATCTTCTTACTTTACTTGTTTTATGAGAAAATTGAAGTCCAGAGAGGATAGTTATTCCTGAAAAGTCACACAGCCCAAGTCTCCTGCTTTCTTGCTACACTCTGCTATGGCCAATGGAACACACACAGTACAGTGTACTTCCCAATAACATACAACTCTAAGAATGGGACCAAAATGATGAACCAGTAAGGTTAGGTTGTTTCTGCTATTACATGCACTGCAGAGGAATCAGAGCGCTCAAGGTTATTTTCCTAGTAATGTAATTTTTGTTTATTTTAACTACAGAAATAACTAAAGCATTAAAATTTTCCAAATTCAAAAGCCATCTCAGATAAAAGATAACTGCCTGTCTCCTCTGTAGCTGCAGACATCTCTCGTAATTGTAAACTCTAGCCATCTAGTTAGGAATTTCCTTTGAGGAGTTTTATGGCTTCTCTTAAAGAAGTTGCTTTTGATTTATGCTGATCATGTCTGACAGCCAGCATTTCTCTTAATAATAATCATAAATAAGCGAGACAAGGTCACCTAACCTGAAACGAGCACATCTCCACTGCCGTATCCATCATGGAGCCCTGGATCTACGGCAGCTGATCACAAGGGTCCACTGCTCTTGGCACTCTAAGTGAAATCCCATCTCCAGCACCTACCCTGGCATTTTTATTTCGCACCACTTCCTTCCAATAGCCTTACCTAACAAGAGGCCCTCAGAGGACAGGTTTATGAAAGGACTTAGCCCAGAGCAAGGGCATGGGCAGAGCCTGCACCCTGCCCTCCAAGCAGTTATTTCACACATTTTCCTCACAATTATTCTTCTCTTTACTCCAGGGTAGCTCCCGAACCAAAGAAATGAAAGTCTTGAAAAAAATGTAAAAGATATTTAAAGAGCGAAATGGATTGGTAGACTCAAGTCACTAGAGTACGTGAAAGTACTCTGTAGCACTAAAACACATGTGACCACGTAGCAAATGCCACACAGTAATCCGGACTTTGAAGACCAAGTATGGGTAGATTATAATAACGAGGTTTAATCAACCAGGGACTGGGGAGGCCAGCAGGTGTTTTTTGTTTGTTTTTGTTTTTTCCTGCAAAGACGGGGCTTAGATAGGCCTTCTTATTATTTTTGGTAACTAATATTAGTATGTTTCAATGCCCTTGGCACTGTCAGTAGGACACAGCAGCTGCTATGTTACACTGAATGACTTTTCATTTTCAGTTGGTCTTATATGGGGTTCTGCTCTGAGGTCTATTGCTGAGATTGAGGGGTGAAGTTAAGCACAGAGTGTATCAAAGACTGAAGCACACACCACCTGGGAAATAAAGATGTCAAGGTGCTGACAGCCATGATGATTCCTCACCATGCTTAGAGCATAACATCCTCACAACTGAGTTCCATGGGGTGAGTGGATGGGCTGGGGCTGTCTACATCATAAAACGGCATCTGCATGACTGCATACTCCCTTGAGGAGGATTTCTTTGATTCGAGGAAGACAAATGGTTTATGATGTGCATTGATCATAGCCCGTACGTTTAGGTTGGAACACTCCAGAGCTCGTGCTTGTTTCTGGTGGGAGAACAGGAAAAACCAACCTCACGACTGAGAGAAAAAGCCTCCTGGGCAGTTTCTGGGGCATCTGCTGGAGCCGCAGGAAAGGGGAGGCCCCACTTCTGCACTGCACTCCCATCTTTTAATTCCAGACATGCCGCTGGCACCTATACTCCACAGGGCAAGGACTTCTGAGAGCTCTTGGAAAGCCACTCCTTGCACAAAAGGATGGTGGGATGACAGAGGACAGACAGGAGGACAGGACCCCAGGCCACCCTCACTTTGACCAAGGCTCAGAATTGCACACAGGGCTTGGCACAAGATTTTCTCTCATTAAAAAAATTAGTCCTTAGGCTAAAGAATGAATAGGGGAAGACATTTAAGAGCAGAGATGATTCCAGGCATAATTCTCAAGTAGCTTACTTCATTCTTGGTACCTTTTGCTTGTGTGTGTGTGTGTGTGTGTGTTTTCTTTCTTCACTGTCCTTTCATTTCACCTGCCCATGACCAGGGCCACCAGTTCTGACTTGGGTCCTCTTCTTGCCCGTCATAACATACTGTCATGTGTCACCCAAAATGTCAATTAACAAGTCAGTGGACCTCATACCTTAGTTCTGGAGTGTGTGTCTTTTTTTTAAAAATTTATGTAGAGATGAGTTCTTGCCAAGTTGCCCAGGCTGGTCTCGAACCCACAGGCTCAGGCAATCCACTCGCCTAGGCCTCCCAAAGTGCTGGGATTACAGGCTGAGCCACCGAGCCCAGCCCAAGTGTGTGCCTTTTGATAGGAAGCTCCTAGAGATGGCATAGACTTCCTCCAAAAGCATGCATCTCGGGCACTGCAGTGGGTGTGTGTATATTGTGCTGCAGGATATATGTGTGTGTAAGAAGGCACTGTAGGCCTTGGGGCAAGGTGCATATGTGACTGTCCACGAGTGTCTTTGGGGTGGAGTTGGAGGAAGAGCCTCTCCCATTGTCCTTTCAATGAGGGAGGCTGCCAGTCTTGGAAGCCAATGGCCTCCCATGTTGGCTTCTACAATACTAGGTTATGAGGGTGGTTACCCTGACCCGACCCGCAGAAGGCTCTAAGCGGTACACAGTATTCTTCGCCATTGAGCAGATTAACCCATGTCTCTGGGCACCGGATGAGGAGAATAGGTAGTGAGTGGAAGAGCCAGTCTCCCCCACAGCTACTGGGAGTGGGTGATGCTGCTTGTTACACCCGGAGCCCTGGCCTTCCCACCAAGGGGACTTCACAGCCTTAAGGCAAACGATGCACATAGTAGGGCAGGTTTGCTTTTTTCAGCAGCGAAACTCTCCTGGCTTAAGTGCCCGGCAGAGACCTGCAGGAGGACAGCCTGTGAGGAGAGGAGCGACCAGGCCTGGATCCCACGGCAGGCCTCAGCGCGCCCCCACCACCACCAGACCGACCAGCGGAGGCCTGGGCCGCTCGGCCGCCCCTGCCCTCCCCATCCGCGACCCGGGGCCCGGCGCCTACCCGAATTGGACCGTTTCTTTGGGGTCTTGAGGCTGCGGCACCGCCCGCCGACGGAGCCGCTGTTCTCGCTCATGGAGTCCTGGGCGGAGGACGCGCTGCCGGTGGCCTCGCTGTCGCGCATCATGCTCTCGTAGCCGCTGCTGCCGCCGCTGTGGTAGAACAGGGCCGTCTTCCCCATGGCCGGCGGGAGCTCCCCGCTCAGCACGCTGCTGTTGTCGCTGCCGTGCCCGCTGCTGCAGCGGTGGGGCTTGCGCGGCGGCGTGACCTTGCTGTAGGGCGACGGCAGCAGGTGCGCGGCCGCCGGCCTGTCCTCCGCCGCGGCCGCGGCCCCGGCGCGCTCCTCCTCGGGCCCGGCCCGCAGCTGCGCGCCCCGTGCGCCCGCGCCGCCCTGCAGCAGCTCGGAGATGCGCCCGTTGACCGCCCGCAGCGGCAGCTTGGAGGCCAGGCCCGAGGCGCGGCTCCGGCTGAGCGACTGCGTGGACCAGGACATGTGCTTCCCGCTGGCGGGCAGGCTGGCGCTCTGGCCCACCGACTGCGGCAGGGACTTGGTGGAGAAGCTGAGGGTCTTGGTGGCGGAGGTGGACAGGCTGCGCGCCTTGGGGCTGGCCAGCAGGAGCTTGCCCACGGCCGAGATCTTGGACTGGCCGGCCTTGGGCGAGGCCCCCGCGCCGGGCGGCGAGGCCCCCGCGCCGCGGCCCAGGCTCCGGCCCGCGCGGGGCATGGTGCTGTCCTTGCCCGCGTGGGCGCGGGCGCTCACGCAGGACAGGCTCTCGGCCCTCTCCAGGGAGAGGCACTCGTAGCGGCCGACCGCGGTCCTGCCGAGGGAGTTGGTCCTGCTGGCCAGCTGCTCCAGCTTGGCGCTGAAAAGCTTGCTGCTGCTGCCGGCGTCCTTCATCTTGCCGCTGGGCTCGTCCGGGACGCTGGCCAGGAAGGCGGCCGGCTGGCCCGAGGGGCTGCTGGTGCCGCTGCTGCTGGCGCTGTGCTGCGGGCTGGCCCGGTTCTTCTGGTCCAGGCTGGACTTGCGGACGGGGGGCAGCGGCGGAGTCCCTTTGGGCCGAGCCAGGACACAGTGCTTGGGGGACGCCACCTTCCTCTCCAGTGTGGCCTTTGAGGGCGGGGTGCCCACCCCGTTGGTCTCGGCAGCACAGTGGTAGAAGAGGCTGTCGGGGTCCTCCTGCCTGCTGGCCTTCTGAAACGCCCTGGGGAGGCTGCTGGACTTCACGCCCGTGTGGGGGTGCACGGGGCTCTGGGGGGCCAAGCCCGGCAGGCTCATCTCACACCCGTCCACAACCCTCCTGAAGTTGTCGGTCCCCGGGGAGGCCGACACCTCCCCGCTGCTGCTGCTGAGCCTGTCACCTGGGCTGGGCTTTCTGTCCTGTTCCTGCTCCGGTCTGGCCTCGGCCTTTGTGGGGCCGGTGGCAGTCTCATGCCTAATCCCTTCTTCGCTGGGATAAGCATTCTCTTTTTTTACCTCCTCTTCTCGTTTCAGCCAGGGGTCCTCAAATTTCATCTCTTTCTTTGCACTGGCTTCCTGGGTCTGGGCCACCCTGGGGGCTGCTTTGGGGGCAGCAGTGGACGCCTCGGGCTCTTGGACGTTCCGGGGGCTCATGGCGATGCAGGGGTAAACTGTGATGTTGGTCTTCATGGGGATGTACCCTTCGCAGCTACTCAGATTCGCGGTGTTGGAGATCGTGACCATGGCCTTGCCCAGCGTGGATATTTTGCAGCCTTGGATGGGGGTTGCTTTGCTGAAAGAGTCTTCCCCCACCTCAGACAAGATGAGCAGGTTGTCGGGGCCCGTCTTGGGCTTCTCTCTGCACACCACGGAGGTGTTCTGGATGCTGCCGACAAACTCCGGGGCCGGAGGGTCTGCCATGGCTTCCCCGTGCCCAAAACATGTCTGGGCTATGAAGCTGTGGCACGACTGCTCGCCGTCGCTGCCCGCGCTCATCTCGCTCAGCCAGGAGCTGATGGAGGAGCGCCTGCTCCCTGCCTCCCGGGCCTTCTCCTCCAGGCTCAGCTTCGGGAGGGGCAAGAACTGCGTGATGCTGACCTCGGAGACGGGGGCCATGCTGGAATAGCACTCCAGGTCCTCACTGATGCTGCTGATGATGCTGACGGGCCGGGAGCCTGAAGCCAAGGCCTGCACGGAGCAGTCGCTGTTGAAGCTGATGATGCTGGTGGGGCGGCCGCTGTCCAGCACGCCACTGATGGTCAGCTCCTCCACCAGCGTGAACACCAGCTCGTCCTCGCCGTTCAGCTCCAAGGGCTGCTGCACTGTCACCATGGTGGTGCTCAGGATCTCCTTCTTGGCATCTGGAGGAGTTGCTGCCTGAGGCTCGTCCTCCACGGGGGTTTCTGGGAACCCTTCGCTCCCAGCAGACATGGATTTCTTCATAACCTGGGGGCTCATTCCAACTGGGGGGGTGCGTACCTCAGGCTGCAGCAAGGACTCGCTGGATGCCACGCCAGAGTCCTTGCTCAAGGGGGGACAAGGGGTGGGAGATGGTAGGACCCCCTTCTGGGTGTAGACTTTGCATCTTTGGGAAGGAGAGCTGGGTGGTTTGTACTCCGAGGTCTTGGACAGGCTGGCGATGCCCAGCCTGGGGGAGCCCATGGGCCTGGGCTTGCCTTCCACAAAGCCGCAGGAGTTCAGGCTCTCCCGGCTGCTCTGGAGGCTGGGGCTCTGCAGAAGCGGGGAGGAGCTGTGCTGGCCGCTGCTGCCTGGGATGCTCCGGGGTGAGGCGGGGCTGGGGCTGTGGGCAGGTGCGGCGGCAGACACGGGCGAGTGATTCCGCTGTATCTTCGGGGCCAGGGGGTCAGAGCATTCTCTGTCTGTCAGCTGGCCATCAGACCCGTTATCTTCCTTATCAGACTCTGAGAGCGAGTTTGCCCCGGCAGCCTGGCTTGACGGGGGGCCTCTCCTTGCCTGCTCCGCCCCAAACTGGACAGGCAGTTCTTCAAAGGGAAACTTACTGGGCTCCTCGCTGCCATCAATGCAGTCTAGTCGCTCTTGCAGCTCGGCAAACGTGTTACATTTCAAGCAGTCCCTTTCCGACTTGCTGGCTGCGGCCTCTCCTGCCTCTCCGGGCCGGCTGTCGCCCCTGGTCTTCTGCAGGGCTGGCACAATAGGGACAAAGTCTGGGGGACCCTCATTGTCGGTGAGCTCCTTATCCGAGAGGGCCGTGCCGTTAGGCCCAATGTAAATGACGGTGTCGCAGGACTGCTCGCTGCTGGAGGAGTAGTCGGGATCGCTGGACAGGTGGGCGATCGGGAAGTCAGGGTCCACCGTGGCCCTGGTGTGGAAGGGTCTCAGCTGGGTGGGCCGGCGCATTCTGCCTTCTTCACAGGAGCTTTCTCCCCCAGAGGAGCTGGACGTGTACTGTGAGCAAGATAACAATTAATGTGGTGGCGCTCCCAAGGCAGCCCCTCACCATCCCCGACCCCAACATCCCGCAGTGAGTGGTGGAGGCTGCTGACATGACACAGGCCCCTGCAGTCTCCCTGGTTAGTCTCCCTGCAAATGGGCTATTACTTGGGGCATCATGCCAGTGCACCCCAGTGCTCCAAATCATGGCTGTGTTTGTGAAGAATCCCTGTGTGCACACTAGGGAAACAGGCCGCTCACAAAAACCGGCGACCAGTCCAGGCCCGCCTCACCTTCTAAGTGCTCAGGGGTCACCGATTTGGCAACCTGTGCCATGGAACACGGATTGGAAATCCCTGTTTATATATGTATGTATAAAGGGGGAGGGGTGTAAAAGGAGAAGGAAAAAAAAAGCCTCACATCATGAACATCTGACTCTGGATCTTAGTGGCTGCAGTCATGATGGTTTTCTCAACTACTCTTGTTCCATTACCACTGCCCTGGCCTTGCCTGTGCCTGAGAAAGCAAGTCTAGTGATTTCTAGCAGATGCTTAGGATCATCCAGAAACCACTGAAATAACAGGACAAATCCAGAGGCCAATAAAGGGCTCCTAAAAAGGCAGCGGGAAGGGAGGACCCTGTGAGCAAGGAGTTCCCAACCCCCTTTGGAGTCAACCCCTTGAAGGACAGTTGTCATCTTCATAGGAACAAGGCAGGCAAGAGGAAACAAGTGAGTATGTCCCATCTCTGAAATATTTTTCATCTCAAAGTAGCAATCCATTTGCACTATCTAAAGTAGACCAAGTGCTCCCTGTAGGGGTACAGGCTGGGTGATCAGAGGCAGCACCGGCTTTGGGGAGGAGACAAGACTTTCTTCTGCATCAGTCTGAGGGTTTCCTGGCCCCGACACGGACACTGAGCCACACGTCAGCAGCACAGGTGCACATCTCTGGGTGCTGGGGGATTCACAGTACTGACTTCTGACTCAGGTCCAGGGCAGGGCTCCGAAAGCTCCCGTATCCACCACACCCCATGCAAGCTCCTTACCTTTGTCTTCTTCTTCTTCATCCTCAAGACTCTCGATGCGATCTGGATGGTGGACAGGGTCTCTGCGTAGTTCCCCGCCGCGGCCGAAATGTGAGCGATCATGGTGGTGCGACAGTTCATGTTCCCCAGAGATTCCCGCAGCAGCATGGTGAGTTTGCTCTCTCTGCCAAAGTGAATTAAGGCTACATTAGTGGGCCATGCTTCACTGTGGCTGTCAGGGTGGGACTTCAGGCCTGTACATGGCCATTTTGTTGTGGGTGGTGGAATCCCCCCCCTTCTTTTAATGGCATACTAATTAGCATCATTTTCCAGCATGGGGCTATTTGTAGTTGGCAAGCACTGAGCAAGTGCTTCTAACTCCAAGGATGGAATTCATACAAAGCACCTCCCTTGGCACTTCTGGTTTGGCTGTGATGGGATGTTCCTCTGTGTCTGTGTGTGCATATGACATCGCACATAATGAGGCCTGGGAATAGAAAGCAGAGGAAGGGACCGAGAGAAAATAGCCTTGTGGCCGGTGATTCAGTGTGCTACCTGCATGCATGGCCCTTTTCTGGGAGTTTCTGCACACAGGCAATTCCTGCAACGAAAGGTAGTCCCCCACCATGAACTTGTGTTGATCTACGTGCTCATGGTCTATGCAAAGGCTCTTTTGCCAAGAAGCTGCAGCCACTTTATTGGCATGGTCCCTTACCTCTCATATTTGCACCCAGGAGCAGAGAAGGAGAAGGCGTTCATATTCCCAATGACAAGGAGAGGAACACAGATAGAAGGCTAAGTGCTCACTCAGTCAGCAACAGAAAGCAGAATTTTCTACAGGAAGGCATCCTCCAGGGACTCTGCAGGTGCTGTGTGGGGCCAGTGCCCTGCGCCGTGGTAATGAGGCCCAGGGGCTTACAGATGGGGTTTCTAGGTCTTTAAGAATTGACCTGGAGGAATGGCTCGTGTTTTTCCATTCCTATACTTGTCCCAACATTTTTCCTGCCTTGCTTTTAAAAGGCCTCTGCTTACGTCATCCACAGCACGCACCCTCTCATCTGCTGCCAAATGTCATTTCATCACCGGCACGTCCCCTGATCCTGAAGGTGGAGGTAGTCCCTTTGTTTCCCATGCCCCGTGTTCGTGTCTCTGTGTTGTGTCTATAATGCCAGATGAGGGGAGTTTGCCCTCATGTCCATGTCCCATCAGCCATCCCCTGCAAATCTCCCTGGAGAGGGACCATCGAGCCCAGCAGTCCCTGTGGGAGATGCAGGCCACTGTCAGCAGAGATGAGACCATCTCACACGTGACCTGCATCTGGCTTCAGGGAGGAAAGACTGTGGTGTGAGAGCAATAGGTTTTTCTTCCCATCTGGGACTAATTAAGGTGTCAGTTCAGGGGCACTGGGCTCTCTGTGGCTCGGTTCCAGAGTAATTTAAACATATACCAGGGCTTCCCTTCAAGCAAAATACCCAGTGATGGAAGTGGTGAGGCCAGGGGTATAGAGGAGGAACAGGCTGTAAACATTTAACTCCCTTCAAAATGTATTTAGCAGGAATGTCATGGACACTACCACTTGACAGGGGAAATCAAGTCACATTCCTGCTGACATTCTTAGCAGAGACATGTCTGTGTGTGTTTTGGGCTTTGTCTTCAATGTGGAAAGTGGAAGACGGACTCCATTTCGGTTAGGTTGTGGTCATATACAGTCGAGCCTTCTTATTCCTGATAGTTGTGCTCTATAACATATCTGTGGACACTGATTGAGTGAATACTGGGCCATTGTTCAGGGGAAATATACACTAGAGGTCACAATCGTTTTTTTCTTTTTTCTTTCTTTTTTTTTTCTGAGTTGGAGTCTTAGTCCGCCGCCCAGGCTGGAGTGCAGTGGCATGCTCACGGCCACGCTACTGACTTGCTGGGCTCAGGCTATCCTTCCATCTCAGCCTTCCAAGTAGCCAGAACTACAGGTGTATGCTACCATGCCCCGCTAATGTTTTTAAATTTTTATTGTGGAGACAAGGTCTTGCTAAGTTGCCCCGGCTGGTCTCCAACCTGCAGGCTCAGGCAACCCACTCACCTCGGCATCCCAAACTGCTGGGATTACAGGCTGAGCCCGGCAACAATAGCTTTTTTCAATTGGTCAATACATAACCTTGCTAATAACACACCTTACTTAATATCTATTTCTTACAAGTCATGAATTATATACAGTATTTCTTTAAAAGAAACCACTAGCTAAGAAGTGTTAATACTTTCCTGCCCTTGGGTAATGTGATCATAAACTTTTTTGGCTTTCAACAATACTATCCATTCTACTTAAAAAAAAAACAAAACAATGTTCGGCTGAGAGCAGTGGCTCAAGCCTGTAATCCCAGCACTTTGGGAGGCCGAGGCGAGGGTACTGCCTGAGCCCACGGGTTCGAGAACAGCCTGGGCAATTTGGCGAGACCCATCTCTATAATAAATCAAAAAAGTAGCCAGGCGTGGTAGTGTGCACCTGCAGTTCCAACTACTTGGAAGGCTGAGGCGGAAGGATCACCTGAGCCTAGCAAGTTGACACTGGGGTGGCCATGAGCATGCCACTGCACTCCAGCCTAGTTGACGGAGTGAGACTCTAACTAAAAAAAAAAATGTTCATTATCATGTGAACCCACAAGTTCACACATGCCAAGGCTTCTTTCAACAATATGGACTTAAAGAAAAAAAGCAGCAACACACATTTGTTCATATGATTGAGTCATGAGTGGGGACACACGTGGAAACACACAGGGCAAACAGTTTGATACCACAGTGTTATATCCTTGTGTTCATCTTGTCCATAGCTGCATCATGTACTGTAGATGTTACCTTAGCACTTTTCGTAGTGGCCTTACATACAGATCGGCGAAAATCACTATTAGAAAACACAAAAATGTGAAAAATGTGGCATTACAGAGACCATAAAAAGGATACCTGTGTACAGTCTGCGAGCTAAAACACAAAGGCCCGAGTATCACCTTGCTCCACCTCTGTGGGGAACACGCGTATCCATTGACTCAAAAATGTCTCCACTCCACACATGTCCAAGAGTGACTGCGGAACCTCCATATTGATTTGGGGGTTACAAAGAAATTTTAGTGAGTAGGCAAGGAATCTGCAAATGATGAGGATTGACTGTACTGTGAAGTTCCTCATGCTAAGCCTTGTTAATCCACTGCACTCGGCTTAAGGCACACCCTGTGTCTCCTCATGACCTTGTGAGTCCTCAGGAAGACATACCAGATGGAACACAAGGATATTACACTGTGATATCAAACCATTTGCCCTGTATGTTTCCACGTGTGTCCCCACTCATGACTCAATCGAATGAACAAATGTGTGTTGCTGCTTTTTTTTTAAAGTCCATATTGTTGAAAGAAGCCTTGGCATGTATGTTGCTTAGCAACCAGCATTTGCACTCTGCTAGTGGAAAGTAAGGCAGTAAAGCTGCTAGCAAGCCTCCTTCCTGTGGGCCTCTCCGGACTCTAAAACATGTCCTTAGGGGAGCAAAAAATGGTACACAGAAAGCTTTGGCTTTTTCAACCTCATGATGATCATTTAACTTGGAACGCAGACAATTAAGTTAGGGAGGGCAGGGGAAGAAAGACTGCAAACTGTAGGCTGAACTTAGTGTCTTCTGGAGGGAAATAAAAAGAAAGTTTCCAAGGCAATGGTCGCACAAACTCAGCCCAACCTTTGCATCAAGACTGTCATGGGAGGAAGGGACCCCATGCCAGGATGGAAGGAGGGAGGTAGAGGCTAGGGGGTCATGTTGGTGGGAGGGGGGCCTGGCTGTGGAGGACAGGTTGGGCAGGTGCAGGAAGGGACTGGTGACAGAGCAGAGCTGACTGGGGCCCGAGAAAGTAGCCATGTTTATGCATGCATAGTCCACCTCCCGCCTACCCTGACCACATACATCTTTGAAGATGATTTTTGGAAAAATGCCTTGCTTTTTAAAAACCAAATCAACCCTCTGATTCGACATAACAAAAGGATAGAAAAAGAACAGGAAAACGAACACTTTTTTTTTTTGAGTCAGAGTCTCACTCTGTTACCCAGGCTGGAGTGCAGTGGCACATTCATGGCCACTGCAGCCCCAACCTGCTGGGCTCAGGCAAGCTTTCCACCTCACCCTTCCGAGTAAACACTTTTTTTTTTTTGAAAGCAAGATTTATTGAGAGGACAGAAAAGCTACCACAGTGGGAGGGGACCTGAAGGGGTTGCCCAACACTTTAAAAATAATTCTTAAACAGCACATAGCACTCCAGAACGGGGGCTGGAAAACTACGGCCCTGCAGGCCAAATTGACCCACTCCCTGTTTTTGTAAATAAAGTTTTATTAAAACACAGCCATACCTATTGTTTACATAGTGTCCGTGGCTGCTTTTGTGCTGCAATAAGAGTTGAGTGGCTGTAAAAGAGCCTATATGGCCTGCAAAGATATTTACTATCTGGTTCTTTACAGAAAAGATTTGTTGACCCCTGTTCTAGAGTAATGATGTAACATAGTGTCATCTCAGATACAGATTCATCAACCAGAGAATGAAGATGCATCTTAATTTCCTTACTGTTCAGACTATTCAGCAATCTGTTTCTAATTTGGATAGTTGTCTGTGGTGTTGTTCTTTTAGTCCAGATTTTTCATGAAGGAACAGCTAAAGTCAACTCCATGGAAACAAGCAGAGGGAAAAAAATGCTTCGCTGTAGAAATCATGCAAGCACCAGGCCACAGCCACCTGTGACTGCCCAAATCGCATCCTGTTTCACACAGAAGCAGAGTCTGTCCAAAGGGATGTGAGGTCGCTCGTGTTCATACAATTAATTAATTCACTAGGGTATGCAGCTGCTTATTCAAGGAACATTTATTAAGCACCAACTCAGGGAAGAGGGACTAGACTGTACTCAAAAAGCCCATAATCCAGCGAGAAAGACAGACATGAACACACAGTATGGTATCCTGTGATAAAAGTTAATGACAGAACAAATCCAAAGCAGCACATAAGGAAGGACCCTTAGGGACCAAGGGACATCTCTACCCATCACTATAACTCCCCGACTGCTGGAGAACACCTAGCTCTACAAGTATAGCACAGTTCTGTCTCCTTGGTTGGGAGGGATCAAAGGATGTAAAAAGAACTCTTTCCTTGCTTTAGGTCTCCAAAACACCCAGGAAGCTCTAAAGACCCAGCCCTTTTCTGCAAGGGTATGGAATCAGCACATTATTGGTCCCTCTGGAGAGGAAGCCCTTGCACCTGATGACATGGTGCAGGCTGCTGATGAATATGACGTCCAAAGTCACGTGCAAGGTCTTAGCCACCAAACCCCAGGCCCCAGCATCTCCCCACTGACCACCAGGAGGAGACAGTGAAGAGGAGAGAGACAAGAAGTAGGATAAAATCATGGCCTCGAAGTATATTTTCTCTGCATAAATGGTACTCCACACCCTCTCTCCACTGACCCTACCTTATTCCTGTTGGTCTGTGAACATCTTTTGTATTGTCCCCTGAAAGGTCACCAGTGACCCTCTGAAGTCAACCAATATGCCAGGATCCATGGCCTATTGCTCCTGGCCAAAGTGGGAAGCATCTCTACAGTTCTTTACCCCTCATGAAAAAAGAGATTTTTATTTTTTTTTAAGTGGTGGTTTCACTCTGTCACCCAGGCTAGAGTGCACTGGCACGTTTACAGCTCACCGTAGTATCGAATTCCTGGGCTCAGGTGATCCTCCCACCTTGACCTCCCAAGTAGCTGGGACCACAGGTATGTGCCACCACATCTAGCTATTTTTTTTTTGTTTTTTTGCAGAGACAAGGTCTTGCTATGTTGCTTTGGCTGGTCTTGAACTCCTGGGCTCAAGCAATCCTGCCACCTTGGCCTCCCAAAGTACTGGGATTATAGGTGTGAGCCACTGTCCCTGGCTGAGATTTTTGTTTGTTTGTTTTTTTAAAGGATGGAGGTAACTGCCCCTCTGAGAGAGAGAGATTCTGTCCTTTGTGTCTTCTAGGTCCCAAGCAAATATCTATTTCTGACAATGTTGAGCTGTGACAGACTGAAACACATACATCCATAGGAGGAAAATCACTTCTCTTGAGTTTATTAGTAAGGGCCCTGACCCCATGTTTATGATGAGGGACAACTTGACATGCCTTCCCTCTGGGAAAGCCACTTGCCCTGCAGAAGCAGTCTTGTCTCAGCAATGTTCCCTTCAAGGATGCTAACATGGTAGGGCATATATTATCTGGTTTCTGGTACTAGATAAATACCAGAAGCTTGGTACAGGCTGAGCTATCCTCATGGTATTTTCAAAAAGAGAGGTATATGAAGTGAAAGTGCTGGCTGCTGGTCGGGCTCAGTGGCTCAGCTTGTAATCCCAGCACTGAGCCCGCAGGTTCGAGATCAGCCTGGGCAACTTGGCAAGACCTCTTAGTGAGACTTCATCTCTACAATAATAATTTTTAAAAAATTAGCTGGGCATGGTGGCATATGCCTGTGGTTCCAGCTACTTGAAAGGCTGAGGTGGGATTGCCTGAGTCCAGCAAGTCGAGGCTGTGGTGGCCGTGAGCATGTCACTGCACTCCAGCCTAGGCAACAGAGTGAGATTCCAACTCAAAAAAAAAGTGCTGGCTGCTCAAGTTTACTCCATGTATACTGCAAATAGCATAAGTGGGTATCTCCTGTGGGAAGCTGGGAGAAGACTGCATAACATGGGCAACCTGGATACAGAAGCATAGTTCTCAGGTCTTCTGGTGAGGCTGACTCTGGCTTGTATAATAAAGTACTGGCAAAGATAGTGACAGTTCCCCGAGTCCAGCATGGGTTAAGAGGTGCCTCTGCAAACACTGTCACTCTGCAGTATGGGAGAAGATCAGTTTTCTCATCAGGGAAGAGCTTAGAAGAGGACCCTACAGAGAAGCATCCCCACCACCTGGCTGAGGGACCAGCTTTTGTAATCCCGCCAACATGCCCCATGTCCCCATGTTATGAGTTCATGTCTTGCTTATCCTAAGACCACCTACTGTCAGAGGCCTTGAAACATCCTTTCAGAGTACATGAGTTAATGTAATTATTCTCTTGCAGAACCTTACTAAACATTATAAAGCCCTGAGGTGGAAGAACCACCATCTGGGTGCCTCTGAAGCAGGTAATACATGTCGAGATGCGTCCTTCCCTGCACCATCCTGGTTGCACAGGGCTGGCACCATGATGACTCTAGGACTTTGATGATAATGCCTGATGAGACAGGAGAGAAGTGATGGTGCCCAAGAGAGGCCTGCTATTCTTGGTGAAGCAGGTGTCCCAGCGAGACAATTCTTCATGAGAAGTCTCTGAGGGACATCAGAAAACACCTGGATGGAGAACGCATACATAAGCTGGAAGGTTTACACTGCAAGGATGGATTAAAGTCAGCTAATCTGAGTTATAGCTCTAATAGTTTATTAGTGTACACATAGGAAGATAAAGTCTAGATGAAATTTGGGCACATGAATTCATCTGATTCTAAATATCAATGTTCTTTTTATCTAAATAAGATAAAATCCCCATTAATTCAGCCTACTTGTTGAGAAAGACCAGCTGTAAACAGGGAACAGTTTCAATGGAATCTTTTAAGTATATGATGTAATTTGAATTTATAAATAACAGAAGGTTTCCAGTTAAAGTCCTAACCAATCTGCTTTGATCTCATTTAACAAGATTTGCTTGCAAAGACTAAAGTGGATATAAACCATGGGTTCACTTACATAAGTCAAGTGTGTTTCATGAAAACTGTATTATTCACTTGTTTATCATTCCTTCTTATCTAGAACAAGGAAAAACATCATCTCAGTGATGGCCATGCAGACTTAGTAGACTCCGAATTACTCTAGATATTCTAAGTTTTGCTCAGGAAATTACATTCATCTCAAGAACACTGGACAGGTGTGACATCAGAAACTCTAAAGGTAATTCACATGATAAGAATGATGATATAAATAGTTCAGTGATTCCAGGATACAATTCTGAGTCAAGATTGAAAACTATTTTTAGAACCATAGAGTATTTGAGTTTAAAGAATAATTGATGGTCACTGTATTTTCTAATAAAAGAACTGCTGTGGTAACAGTCCTTTCTGGTTCTACTTTCTGGTTGCATATTTTTTACCTTGGGAGAACTTACCATCTCCCAAGGCAGCCTGTGTAATGTTTTTGAATAGCCTCAATTATTAGGAAGTTTTCCTTATTTTCCTTACATCTTCCTTAAATCTTTTTTATAGTTTCTAACCCATGGGTGCTAGTTCTGTTCTCTAGGATTGCACAGGGTAAAAACAATGCCCTTTATTCACCCTGGTCCTTCACATTTTAAGAAATGTTTATCATGTCTTCCCTAAGGGTTTTATTGCCTAAGAACATTTCATGTACCTTCTATTACTCTTCAAATATTTAGTTAATCAACCAAGCTCACACTAATCCCTCTCCCCCCAATTTAGTACTTCCTCTCTGGTCAGACACGAGTAGCAAAGAATTTGGCTTTGCCCAAAGAGAGCTCTGACTTTTTCCATGAGCTTCTGGGAGGTGAACTATGTTATACCCAGTAGGTGCCTTTGTTTAAGGTTGGGGTTGTCCACATCAGATCTTAGGGTGAGATGGACCATACCTGATAGTTTTAGGATGGGGATTGGCCACATGAGAAAGAGCGACCATGTAATTTAAGGCAAGGGCTTTGGGTCACATGGTATCAGTCAACCTGGAGACTGAGTTCAACCACATGGAATATCAATCAATCCATCAATCAAGCCTGTGTAATGAAGCCACAGTAACAACTCTGGACACTAAAGCTCAGGTGAGCTTCCCTGGCTGGCAATACTCCATATATATCATCACACATGGATTCCAGGAGGGTAACGTGTCCTGAGGACAGTGGAAGCTCCACATTTGGAACCCTTCCAGGCTCTGCCTCATGTGACTTCCTTTGACTGATTTTACTCTGTATCTGTTCCATGTAGTAAGTTATAGCCATGAGTATTTTCAGTGAGTTATGTGACTCCTTCTAGTGAATTATGAACTTGAGGGTAGTTTTGGGAACCCTCCAAATGCACAGTTGGTGTCATAAGTGAGAATGGTCTTGTGTGGACTCCTCCCGCTACCTTTGTAGTTGGACCCTAACTAGTGTCAGAAGACTTGGATGGACTTGGCAGTCTGGGAACTCTGCTCTCAAACTTTAACACTGGACTGACTCTTGAGTAGTTCTCTCAATAAGACCCTAAGCACGCCGGGCTCGGTGGCTCAGCCTGTAATCCCACGCCTTGGGAGGCTGAGGTGAGTGGATTGCCTGAGCCCGCGGGTTCGAGACGCGCCTGGGCAGGCGAAACCTCATCTCTACAATAAATCAAAAAAAATTAGCTGGGTGTGGTAGCGCGCGCCTGTAGTTCCAGAAACTTGGAAGGCTGAGGCAGAAGGATCGCCGGAGCCCAGCAAGTCGAGACTGCGGTGGCCGGAAGCGGCCACTGCACTCCAGTCTGGGCGACGGAGTGAGACGCCAACTAAAAAAAAAAAAAAAAAAAGACCCTAAGCACAAGGATGGTGGGAGCTTGTGTTTTTATTTTGACCTTTCTTTACAGTGACTGAGCCAATACTTACAACTTATTAGCTCTAGGACAGAAAGGAAAATATCCTAAAGTTATTTGTATTCAGTTTATCATAATTAGGATCTAGAAATGTCAACACCTTGATGAAAGAACAAAACAAAAACCAATAACTTAAAAGGCAAATTAGCAGACCTTATAGAAAAATAGAAAATAATAGGTCTATAGATTTCCCCTCAATCAACAGACTACCAAAAATTACATATGCAAATGAAGTTTAAGATGATATAAAGGGGTGCTGAATGACTTGATAAAAAGATGCTGCACACTTACTGAACGTGTAGACTGTTCTGTAATAGATGCACACTTGTTATTTAATCCACCTGCAGGACCAGATTAAGAGTAACAATAATGTCCTTATCACTACTGTAATTTAGAATGTAAATACTACTCTGACATGTCTCACATTGTCTGAAGTTTCCCTTCCATTTACAATTTTATGTGGCCCAAGCCATTATCATTAATTATCAATGCTTTGCAATAGATATTTCTATAGCCTTGTCACTTTTTAAAGAATATATATAATGGTTTATGACAGCTTTACTGACGGAGGGATAAAGAAGCATCTCAATTATATTGCATTATAATCATTACACATCTTTTGAGTAAAGATGAGCTCATTGTACTATTTAGAAACTTTGCTGTTTTTCAACTTTAAATCATCCTCAGGTTCAGAAGCATGTGTCAGAGATCCCAATGTCAGAGATCTCTGCAGCAATCCAAAAGGGAGTTAGGCACTGATGGGTGAGAGATGGAATCATGTTGTCATGGTAACCCAGAGCCTCTTCCTCAATTTCTGTTCACCCTTGCCTTTTCCTGTGGATTTTTAATAATCCTTAAGAGGAAATAAAATGAAGTGCACAAATGGAACTCTTGCTATAATGAAGTCCTATTCTAGGCCAGTGGCTTCTCTCAAATCTTTCCTACTGCCTTGCCCTACACCATCTTTGTTTCCTAGAGTTAAGTTTGCATTTTTAGAACATTCCTGTGCTTTTTCATGAGTTTTAATGTTTGTTTCAGGTAAGAAACATACAAGAAGTTTATAATTGATGTGGCATTTGGGTAGCACCTCTTTCTGTGTAGTTCAATCTATGATCTCTCCTCAGGGTTGACATTAGAACTGTGTAGAATCTGGGCTTTGAAAATCTGCAAGTGTGTATTTAGAGTTCTTTTTTTTTTTTTTTAATGTGTTTACACACACACACACACACACACACACACACACACACACACACACACATACACAGAGCCAGGAAGCATCTGGAAGGGATTAATCTACTTAAAAAAAAAACAAACTTACTCTCTAAGCAAAACCCTAAGATGACAGAGCATTGTGGGTATTGGGTAAATTATGGGGCTTTTATTTCCCAGCTCTGGAAACTCAGGTGAGTCCCTCTCCTGCCACATTTCCTGGAAAGGGTAAAAAGAGGTTAGATAGGACTAACCTTTGGCCTAGTCCTATTCTAGGCTTGATAATTACACTGGATGACACTTATGATTATTTTGGATTTCAATTATGACTATTTCCAGTCTCCAGAGTTCAATCTAGCCAATTCCATGCTTTCTCTCCATCAAAATAAAATAAATAGAGAATATGCAAAGATGAGCCCCAAACAGCTACCACACTTGCATTCACTTGACTGTCTTCTGATCTTGGGCACATGAAAGGCAGAAAGATCTAATCCCTCTGCACAATCAGGCTGAATATCAGAGGGTAAGCCTCATGTTGTAGGATCTTCTTCCAAGAGAGATGCGATAAACGGGCTTATTATGCGAGGCCAGTTGGATGGTAACATCACCCTGTTGGGGATTCAGACTGGTTTAGGGAGGATGGATTTGATGACGAAATGTGTTCCTTCCTGTGAGCTCACCCTCACATCTCTCCCTTTGCAATGTCCTTCTGTTAAGTCAGCAGTGTGAAGTTTAACACAGGATTCTGATTGTCAAGATCAGGATAAGCCCTATCTCCTTCAACTTCTGCCCCTGCTCTTGACCAGTGGTCTTTTCAGCATTCAGCTGGGGATACTGAATATGGTTCCAGAAGGACTGGTGAGGCACCCATGCCACAGAGACCACTAATCCCTGAGATGAGGCCCTCGGGGACTTGCCTCATGGTCTACAGACTGGCATGACTGGGGTCCCAATCTATTTGTTACTTCATTGACTGGCAGTCTGGAAGGACTCCTCCTTGTCATAGGAAGGTGACAATCAAGACAAGTTGATGGCTTTGGACCTGGAGCTGTTCAGCTAGTTGGGTGAGGAGGAAGATGCTGCCTCACTGCATGTCCTTCCCTGCTGTACAGGCTCTGGGAGTCACCACTCTGCTCACAACTCCTTGAACACACTGTGAACGTTTGAGCCTCTCCTATATCTGTGTTCATCCCAGGTTCTCAGACTGAAATGCCCTTTCCTTTCATCTCTTTCTAAGGAAATTCTTCTACTTCTAGCTGAAATCCATGAATCCACGAATAATTTGGGGGAAAAAAAGGAAAAAAGTCTGACAGTACTGGCAAATCCTGGGTGCTTATGTCCTCAGAAGTCATCTGCCCTTTTATTTTTAAAATTGTGGTGTAAAATATGCATAACATAAAGTTTGCTATTTTAACCATTTTTAAGCATACTGTTCAGTGATTAAGTTCAATTACATTGTTGTGCAACCATCACCACCATCCATCTCCAGAAACTTTTCATCTTGCCATTAAGTAATACCTTCCCCTTTTCCCACTCCACTCCTAGGTGCTGGTAACCAACATTCTACTTTTGTGTCTATGAATTTGCCTACTCTAGGTACTTTGCATAAGTGGAATCATATACTATTTGTCCTTTATGTGTCTGGCTTATTTCACTCAATGTACTTTCAAGATTCATGCGTGTTACAGTAAGTATCAGAATTTCCCTCCTTTTTATGGATGAATAGTATATTCCATTGTATGTATTTGCCACATTCTGTTCGTCTACTCATCTGTTGACAGGCACTTGGGTTGTTTCTGCTTCCTGGCTATTATGAATAATGCTACTATGAACAATGGTACACAGTATCTGTTTGAGTTCCTGCTTTCAATTCTTTGGGGGTATATACCTAGGAATGGAATTGCTGGGTCATATGGCAATCCTATGTTTAACTTTTCAGGAACTGCCAAACTTTTCCCATAGCAGTATGCCATTTTACATTTCCACCAGCAATGCATAAGGATTCTAATTTTTCTACAACCTTGCCAACACATATTTTCTGTGTTTTTTTTTTTATAATAGCCACCCCTCTGAGTATGAAGTGGTATTTTACCGTGACTTGATTTTCATTTACCTAATGACTAATGATGTTGAACATCTTCCATGTGTTTACTAGGCCATTTGTACATTTTCTTTGCAGAAATGTCTATTTAAGACTTTTGTCCGTTGTTTGAATTGGGTGCTGTTGTTAAATTGTAGGCATTCTTTATATATTGTAGATATTAATCCCATAGTAGATATTACAGTCTGCAAATATTTTATCCCATTCTATGGGTTGTTTTTTAGTCTCTTGATAGTGTTTCTTGATGCACAAGATTGCCTTTTCATTTGTAGGCAATACTTTATCAGTCTTAGATTTTAACTAATTTTTTTGGCATCTGTAGTTCAAAAGCTTTCCAATGTTTGCTTTTCCAGTGAAAAGCCTTCCAATGAGAGTGACCGAGGGTTGCCTATGCTATTTTGTCTTAAAGATGGTTGTCCAATCTCATCCTTATTACTTGTAGACCCCTAACTAGTTACCAGCTGGGGGAAACTTGAAAGATTATTGTTAAGCACATGTTCTGTGCATTGCTCAGGTATAAAAATTTCTTTTGAAATCAAGTATAACATACTTTCAGGAAGGTGATGAAGGCAACTCTGTTATAAGGCCTTCTGGGTATCATGTGTGGTTTAAAGAAACATGATCCCACAGTTTTCACAACATGTACCAGTTGGATTGGTACTTGGCACAAAGAACAGTGCATAGTAATTGGAAGGAGTTAAAAGGAAATGAGGTTTAAGAATGCTTTCCATTATTGGTACGAATCTGGAAAAAGATGCTACACAGAGGCCACAATTCATATCATTTAATAACTTAAGGGAGAGTCTGACATTTTAAAGGGGAATGGCATGGAGGAATTACACATCTCTTGACAAAGTAAGAAAGATTAGAGGCTTCCAGTGATATTTGTTTTATTTGAAAAAAGATAGCTATTGTTACACAACCTTTGCATCTTTTATGTTGATAAGTTTGATAACAAATAGCTATTCATTTCTTATGTGGGATAAATGTGGCTTGAGTTCGAGGTCCAATTGCTGTTATTTCTGTCAGGTCCCTAACTAGGCAGTTCTCAAAGTCCTGTGCTGACAAGAGGCTTACAAATTAGAAATTAATCACATCTTCCCTATGCCACTACTTTTTTTTTGGTTTGGTCTTTTTTTTTTGGTGTTTTAGTTTCAAAACGTCTCAGTGCTTTTCTTAAGTGTTGCAAAGGGCACTCAGTGGGTTGGTTGTCTAGATGACCCAAATACCACTACCGATGCCTCCTTCCTAGAGAACTGCATAAAATGGGCAGAGGTCATTTCTCTTCTTTCTGAACATCCAGGACCTAACACAGAGTCCAGCA